>OX393569.1:1406314-1426314 GCA_947652115.1 Blastomussa wellsi | reverse complement strand
GTGCTTGCGCGGTGCGTTTTTCTGCGGTGTGAGTTGCTCGTCTCCTCCCCAGATTTCGCGCAGCCATTTGTCCACTACAACAATCTCTTTATTTGTACCCCCCTCCCCCCCCCCCAAAAAAAAAATATTACAAAGAAATAAATAAAACTTAGATAGATTAAAAAGATAGATTATGGTACCAGACGCTCCTTTTTCGTTTCACGCTCGACGAACTAAGAAAAATCGGGGCTACTCGTAGGCTCGATTACCAGCCGCTGTTCGGGAACCGGAGCCCGCGCTCCTCCCCGAACTCACGGCTGGACGCGTGAGAATGCCATTGTTGACTTCCGCCAATCAGGAGGTCGCCTGCTCAAATCGAGCAGGCTGCGAAGGCCGCATAAATTATTTCTTCAAAGCAGATTTTCAGAATGACGGATGCGAAGGAGTGATTTGGTTTGGCGTGTGATCGTATTTTGAAGCGCTTTAAAGCCGAGAAAATGAAAGATCCACAGAGAAATATAACAAGATGAGATTTCTGTTTGATACTTTTAGTATTTGTGGTTGGTTTTAGACCGTAGCCCATGGTGATCGTTTTTGGCAATTCCACACTTTTCCTCCCCGACTCGTACCTAGTAACAATTGCTTGAAATATTAAAAGAACAATTTAGCTATCACGTTGTTTGAATCGATAACCGAAGAAAGGCTTTTTGCGGCCTTCACTCTTCCTTGATCTGCTGCATGGCGAAGAGATTTTGTTGACGCGACAACACTGGGCGAGAAGGCACGCCACGCTTTTCTATTATTCGTTTCAAACTTTTCCTTCGACTGGCGATGAAATCATGAATAGTTTTTGTATCTTCTCGGAGCTTTTGAAAGCGCTTTGACTTTTTGATGGCAACATCGAAATAAGAGCAAGAACAAGTTGCTGGTATTGGCGCGTGTGTACATTTAGGCTTGCTTTCCGAGTCCTAATTCACATCCGGTGACATCTGAGAATGCATTAATTATGTGTTTTTCAAATACGTCACAGACATGGATGGCCGCTCACGCGTCCAGCCGTCTCTTCTCGGGGAGGAACGAAGACCGGACTCGAGAGAGCGGCGGAAATCGAGCCTAGGCTACTCGTAGTCCTAAGTAACTTATTTATAGTCGTTATATTTTACATGGCATTTACAGACTTCATGCCGGAATTGTAGCTGTAGTAATATTGCATGATTTCTCTCTTCTTTTACAGCAATATAACAGAAAATGACTTAGAGAAGTAAGTCTTCCTTTCAGTATGTTAGCCAGTCAGTCCATTACGCTGGAACGTTTTTTTAATTTGCTTTGTTTAATTTGTTGCTGTGAGAGGGTTGAGATAAGCGAGAGGCGACCCCAGGGGGGGTACTCAAAATATTCATGACGGGGGGGTCCGACGTATTTTTTTGGGGTTAAAATTTACATGCTCGGTATTTTTTTGGGTCTAAAAATCTGTCACGTATTTTTTTGGGTTATAAATTTTGTCGCGATCAGTAGATCAGAAAAATATTCATTCGAAATATTTTGTTAATAGTATAAAGAAGACAATACAATGTAATTTGCAATCTTGTTTATTTCTCTTTTCTCTATGACTCATTTAAATGATGTCCATCAAAGTCTTTCGTGTCACATTTCGAATACTTTATAATTTTGTCAAAAGTGTATTGTGGTATATTTTTCAACACTCGTTACAGTTCCTGTTTGAAAATGTAAATTTTTATTTTTGCGTCATGACTACAATGCAATGATAATGTATGCTGATAGTGTCACAATGAGGACCTATCTGTTTCTGTGGAGCAGAAGGGAGGATGAAGAGACACTCACGGACATATCAATTTCATTAGCTTATAGGTGCAAAATTGTGCATTAGAAGGTTCTGTTTGATTGAATAAATCCAAATTGAGGTCTTAAAGTCGTGTATTTTTTTGGGTATGAAATTTTGTGCCATGTATTTTTTTGGGTCTAAAATTTCAGGTTCGTGTATTTTTTTGGGTTTGCAGTACGAGGCTCCGTCGGACCCCCCCGTCATGTATTATTTTGAGTACCCCCCCTGGGGAGGCGACATGACGGCTGAGGGAAAGACAGCCGTTATCTAAGTCAGGGAAGATGCCACATTATTGCAACTAGAACTGCTTTCATATTTACTTAACACTGGTGTTTTGAAAGAATTCATCAGGTACTTTATTGTTGAGAAGAATACTTGACCGAGTGCAATAAAAGTAAGCCGTGACACGTTCTTCACCTTTCAGTAATCAGTTGTTATCCACATTATTTTGTTTAGAATTCTTGGAGGAAGTTGTAATAATGAGTGGATTGTGGAGGAAACAGGAGACGGAACAAATGAGGGTGACATCGCCCCATGTATGGAAACAGATGCCGACGAAAAGGGTAAAAAGATTCGACTTAGAGAGCAAGGGTTAAAAATTAAACGTTGTACAATTGTCAATTCAATTGAATTCGATCCTTTCTTTACACTATTTATAAACAGAAATTAAACATTAGAAAAGAGAAATAGTTGAAAATGAAGACGAAGGGCTCTAAATTTCAACTTGTCAAACGTGTACTACAAATGTGCGTTTACGCCAATTACGCCAGTAACGTTGAAATTTAGTAAACTTCCATTATTTTGGATTACCTTTCACGTGTCATGCTCAAATTTTCGCTTCAATCGATTTTAAATAAATTTGTACCCAGTTCCCTGCTCGTGTAGAAAATGGCTAATTGACGAACGATCGCGCGACATACTCGCGCAACATACAGGCTGGTCTCCGATAGTTATGTTTTCCTACGCTTTTCCCCGCAGTTCCCACTCTTTCGCCAGACTTTGTGTGTTTCCCGCCTCGATTTTCACCTGTTACGTGCTTTGCATGACATAACACTGAGTTGCCCGCACTTTTCACCAGTTACGTGTTTTCCCGAGAAGAAAACGTTCAACGCTCAGTGAGCGATTTTGTGACAATTTCCTGAGTGATCCTGAGTGAAACACAGGTTACACAATGCTTGGTAAAGCTATACGTTGTAAATAACTCAATATTTAAAGCCAGCGAATTATAGACCGTTGACTACATGGCTTTTTATTCTCCTTTGTCAAAGCAGTGAACGACATGTATGTGTATGAAGGCCACGACTACAGAGAAACGACCACAAAGGATCAAGAAGCGTTTGACAACATGACGGCTGGTAAAAAGAATATTTCAAACAAAGATAAAACAGGTTGAAGGCAGACCAGCTATTTACAAACATCGATGAACGAATCAAATCGAGACAATGGAGAATAAATCCCAGATTACAAATGGAAAGGGAGGGGACTCCCCATATGAAAGAGACGGTGATATAAATTTTTGATTTTTCGCTCATTAGGGAATCCAGGAAAACGCCAATATTTTTAGCCATTAAGACACACCAAGAAATATAGACATGTAAATTCTTTTTTTGACATTTTGGTATCGTTTACTTTAGAGATCATTAAAAGCTTTAGCCACGCCCAGTATGGTCTCTTTGGAGGTTTTTTAATTAATTCAAAATGTCCGACGAGTATCCTTATCTGTTTTATATGGGAGTCTCCATTCCCGGCATTACCAGCTCCCAAACTAGTCGTCACTCTGCCTCCTTGAAGGTGAAACTGGCCGTTATTTTGTTAACTAAGTGTGGATTCACTTAGCTATACCAAACAGTTTTTTTCTTTAGTTGATGTATGTTTTGTTCTGTTCAGCAGACATGTTAGCTGAAGCTCAGTCGGATGAAAGACTTCTTCGCAGCGAGAGAAAGGTACCCACCCGTATGTGTGCTACTCAATCGAAGTTCCGGCATGTACAAGGAGTTATTTAACAATTATTCCACGAACACGCGTTGGATATAAGATGGTAGATAGCCAACGAAGCCAGAAGTGTAGCAGTTCTCGTAAGCTTGTAATCCTACTGGCAGCAGTTTCTATTGTTTTAAGGGCTAGGGGCATTGTTCTTGTTGTTTGTTCCATTGCTTTCACGCAGGGTATCGAGCCATTCATGTGAGACCTTACGAGAGCTGTTATATCGCCCAACGAAGCGCACAGTACACACTTGGCTATAATTGTCTCGTATCCAACAGAGCGCAAGTGGAGTAATTGTTTTGTTTAAACACACAAAAATTGCAATGTTTGAGCTCCCCGGCTGTTGTCGTTGACGCGTGGGCTTACATGAGAACTTGGTATATATTAGCTCATATACTATGATGGATAAGCCAATAAACTCTTGAACTGCATCATCCAGTGATCCAGGTTTTAATAATATCGGTCATGCGGGTGTTGTCTGTCAGCTTACCGCTGGCAAAGCAAGTTGTTCTTTGTTATTATATTTGTAAAATTGTTTTTCTTCGCTTTACTTTTCAATTCCATTGCTAATAGAGAGAGTTTCCATTGAGTGTCGTAAAACGGAAACCAAATTACTTGGGCCAATCACAAAGGACGGAGACAATCCAGTGAACCAATCAAAACTCGAAGTAATTACTCGACACATAGCGCTGGATAACGCGGGCGCACGAGCCACGTGGTTTTACTTCTGACTGGTTGAAAAAGTGGCGCGAGATTTTTAAGCCAATCACTGAGCGTAGCAATGCAAAACCAAAGCAATTTGCTAGTTACTTCATCTACACTCAATTGAAATCTGTTCTATCACTTTAGACACTTAAATGTTCCTTTGTATTGTTTTGTCTGTGATAGGGTTCTTCAGCTCAATATGTTGATCTTCCCGTTAGGAAGCGTAAAGTTCTTTCACCAGAAGAACTGGAACAGCGAAGAAAAAAGGTATCGGTTGTTTCTTTCTTGACTAGAGACAGATGTGTAAATGTTGTGCTACGTTAGCGAGCAAGAGCACTTAAACACTCTGATCGATTATTGCGTTCGACGTTAGGAGAACACAGGCCTAATCTCGTGCTGTGTATTTACATGCAAAATTAATCGAGAATTCTGTTTCTCTGTTATGGACACACATTTGCCTCGCTTTCATCAATGGCCTCAATTTCACACGCTTACTCATATGGTAATGCATGCTCTCGCTTCTGTCGCACAGAAAAGCTTGTTTCCTGGAGCATCGTGAGCGACTTTGACTATCAACATGTAGTGTTTTTGCGACAACTTGGACACTTCGCGGGCGCCAATAAACAATAATCCCTCAAAAAGTCATGTTAATACCCTATTGTTTCCCTGATTGAGAGCTATGCCACTGGTTCTCGCCGAATTAACCCTGCTCTTGGACTAAGACTAGGGCGAGTATAGACACTAGAAGCGTGGGAATTTGTTTGGTTGGAGAGTTTGGTTTTGAGAGCGCGTTGTGCATCGCTTTGCCGACAAATCTAAAACAAACATGTATTTCAGAGAGAAGAAAATGCAACAAAGAGAGCAAAGCTGAAAGAGGAGGAAGAATTGAAGAGGGAAAGAGAAAGAGAAAGAAAACTGTGAGTGCTTTATTCCTAAAAAGGCATTGAAAGAGAGTTCTTTCTTTTAAACGCGACGCTGCAAGACGCTACGATAGACGCGACGATGCAAAGACGCTGCAAGTCGCTTGCCAAGATTATTCAAGGGGGAGGGGGTCACACTGTATGTCACTATGTTGATTCTTTGGAGTCGCACGTTTTCACCACCTGAATATTGGGGGGTGGAGGAGGGGGGGGGGGGGGGGTCACTGGTACTCCAGGAGCCCCTAGCTACGCCCTTGCCATTGTTTTTTGTCTTCAATTATGAACGTGAATCAGACGCTTGGCCTTAATTTCTGTCGTCTTATTCCTGAAAACTACGAAAAGATAAACAAGAAACGGCTGAAGTTCAGGCTACTTCACGCCGACTTAAAATTTTCTACAACATTTATTAAAACAAACATATTTATCACAAGCGAGTGCACGTTTTTTCATCACTTTCTTTATTTTATCATTCAAGGTCGAGAAAACATATGAATGGTGTTTTTGACTGCTAAAGAACTTATCCACACACTTGAAATTTAAGTTATAATTAGAAACCGTTTCGTGCTGTATGGAATTAAGATAGGTTCACCGTGACCAGTCGGCAGCTAGACAGTATAACGCTGCCATGGCTGGCAATCCCCGCAACCCAGCTACGAGCCCCCACGGAATCCTCTAGGCACCTGCCACATAGAGTTTACTGTAGAAAAGGAGAAGGCGAAAGGGAGGGGGGGGGGGGGGGAGAACTTGATGAAAGGACAAAAGCTGCACTGTAAACCCGCTAAGCACTGGCCAAATTGCGTCAAATGTTTGTAGCAAGGATCGCGAGGGAACTGGGCGCCGCACCTTGCGACTCCTGGTGCTCGGTTTGCTCGCTGTTTTTCTCGCGTTGTTTTGCGTTGAAAATAGAAGGGCTCTGAACTGTCTATCCTGCGTGCAGCCGTCTCTTCGTTCTTCTGCGTGAGGAAACGGGAGACAGCTGCAAGCCGCCTATGAACAGTCACGAAAAGTCTGGTTTTCTTCTTGAAGGGAGAGACTTTGGAAAGATGCCAATTACACAAGCCTCAACACTGTTTTGGACTTGGAGGAGGAGGAGGAGGAGGATGAAAATGGCGATTCATTCGACGAAGGCGACGAAGCTGGACGAAGAGACATTCAATACGTACGCGGTGATGTCACGCATCCCATCAACACTCGGGGCTGTGATACGATCATAGTTCATTGTGTAGGTGAGTAAAGAAATCAAAACCACAAAGCACTGAAGTAAACACAGAGAGGTAGAGAGTGTAATGCTAGAGGCACAAGAGGGTGCTCGTTCTGAAATGAAAGAAAATCTGAATCACAGGTAATACTCTTTCATATCTAACTGGGTTACATGGGAGGCTCTGTGGCCTAATGGTCAACGCGCCGGACTCCGGATCGGGCGGTCCGGATTCGAGGTAGCCCAGCGGCGAACTAAATCCCATTTGGTGGAGGGGGTGGGGCTAGAAATACTCCAACTCGCTTCACACTAGCTGCTGAGACAGGAGGAAATCACCAGTCTGATGGGATGCTTGGTCAGAATTGAGGCAGACTTCACTTAGCCTGCGTTCAGCCGTCTACTGGTTCCTAATAGTTAGACGGCTTCATGTAGGCTAGACTTCACCTGCCCATTTATACAGAATAAAGCGTCAGGCCGCTCCTTGAAACAGCTACTGAATGCGTAACATGCTGCGTACTGATGTCCTCTCTGTATCAACAGACGACTCAGGGAGGTGGGGACAGGGAGGATTGTTCTCCGCTATATCCCGGCGATCAATGCAACCGGAAACTCAGTATGAGCTGGCCAGTAAAATGAGAGGTATTGCATGTTTTGTTATATTAATCAGATGTAACGTACGACAAGCCATGTTCGTGGGATCAATTGTTTTAAATTCATTGCGCGTTTCTTGTTCTTTGGAGGAAAACAATTTACGGATATGTATTTTGCTTGATCTACTTTCGACATAAAACGCGGATTAAACGGTTTATTGTCTTGAGTTGGCAATGAAGAGCTTGAGTTGGCAATGAAGAGCTAACTGAAAGCTAAACCTAAACAACAACGACAACAACAGTCTCTAACATGATACAGAATTTTAATGGAATTCTTAGAATCTTTTGTTATTTACTTCTGAAACTATTAATAAAATTTAGATACAATAGATCATAAAATCAGGGCTAGGTATGGGGATATATATTATTGTAGGACGCTCAGTGTTATACCAGCTTTAATTTTCACCTTGGTTAAATAAAAGATGTTCTTCTTGTTATTTTGGCACCTTTGTTGTTTTCGGTTTTGTTTTCAGACTTGAAGTTAGGAGACGCTCATCTTATCCCCGTTGATGACAAGGAATGTCGAAAGGATGGCCATGATTACGTGCGTATTTTTTTTTTTGGGGGGGGGGGGGGATTGGGGGATTTTCCTGTAAAGTTGTGAAGGTGGAGGGCAGAAGGCCTTTTCCCTAGACTTTTCTATTCATCCGCCAGTACCTAGCCCAAGGAACTTGTAAAAGGCCAATGAATTCGAAAACTCGGTCGAGAGGCCAAGTGTTCATTCGGAACGGGGTAACGATTTGCCGTAACATCTTTGACTTTAAGTTGGAACCGTGAACTTATAAAAATCGGATTCTAATTGAAAAGAAGATCGATACTCTCGAATCCCTCTTTGCAACCACCCTCGTAAGCGATTAGCTCAGGTGGCAGCTTTGCAATTTCTCACACAAATGTTCATTCCCATCACCAGTGCCGCTTCTTCCTTTTAGCCAGCTGGGCCTGTGCATGAGGAACAAGTATAATAACAGCAATAATAAAAACAATATTTACAGAGGATATATATCACCAAGCGAACACTAAGTTAATTAAGGTGGTCTTTTACATTCCCACAATTTACGCAGAATTAAAAATTGAGGCCTAAAATTTAAAAATACAAAACTAGAGTAAAAAAATATATACTACAATATGTCGATTACGAACAGTTCCAGCTGCATATTTTTGAACTTTTCTCGGCTGTAGTCTCTAGCGTCCACAGAAAACCGTTACAAGCATGTACTGGAAAGATCTTTGTCCTGTCTTCAAAGATAGCTCAGGTATAAACAGGTTTCCATTTGCGGCTGATCTTGTGTTGATTTGGTGATTATCTTTAACATACTCAAACCTGTTATATGGATAGTTAGGACTCGATTTATTAATAGTTTTGTACATCAATATGGATAGATGATTTGATTGGTTAGAATGCAAAAAAGGGATGCTATTCAAATATACCGTTTTAATGTACGACAAAAGGGATTTTAATGATGTGATTGGACTCCCTTTGTTAGATTCTAGCCAATCAAATTATGTGTTTCTAGAACCACTTGTTCCTCGTGCACAGGCCAAGCCAACTAAGACAGAGAAGAGACTGGGGGCGAGAATGGTGAGTGGCTTGCATCCTTCGAGAGAACAATAAAACAAACAACTGAAAGAATCACCAGCCCCCCAAAACAACATGGCAATTGCTACACAACAGGGCCATAAGAAGTTCCACTTTGAATAATGTCGGGGATGGTACAGTTCGTCAGCTTATTTAGTTCGCAATTACCCCTCCCCCCTCTGTAACTACCACATAATTCATAAGCACAAAATCACTTGCTGTAAAATAATCCTCAGGTTGCTTTGATTGTGGCACAGTCACGTGACAGACATAACAGACTGTCTGGGATCATACTGACGTCACTAAGTCAGGGATTGCAAAGGATTGCTGTGGCGGCCAAAAAAATTAAAGGTAACAAAAATCCTGAAATACAGGTTACAGCGCGCAGTGAGATATAAATTTTCATAAGGTAAGGTTGTGAGATGTTTCCCCCAGCAATCTGTCTGTTTTATGTGGTATTAGAACGAGTTTCAATTGAGTGTCGTAAGACCAAAACCATTAAGAGTAATTGCTTTGGTCAATCACAAAGGAAAGAGACAATCCAGTGGACCAATCAAAACTCGAAGTAATTACACGACACAAAGCGCGGGAAATCGTGCACACGTGATCGAGTGTCAGCCACGATTGGTTTTGGCTTTACTTCTGATTGGTTGAAAAAGTGGCGCGAGATTTTTAAACCAATCTCTGAGCGTAGTTATAATGCAAAAACAAAGCAGTTTGCTGATTACATTCGACAGTCAACCGCTCTAAAACTCAATGCCCACTGTGTTAGTTATGGTCGAAGGTATCACTGGAGCCTTAGCGCTGCCAGTGTTTTTAAACCACGGATGGCAACCAGAATGCAAAAGTTGATGTTGCCTGTACTCGTTTATTTCCACCTAGAAAAATCCTTTACAGGAGAAAACTCTCGTTTTAAAATTTCCAACTTAACATTTGTGCGAAAAGTCGATTATGTTTGAGCTCATTTCCCACGTGTCTGAGCGATATCATTTCCGATAATCAAACGCCTTTTCTCTTGTTTCCATAGCAACTGTTCACCTTCCGCGAATTGGCTACAACACACCTAGTTTCAACTGGTATGGCACGGAGAGACTGATACGGAAGCATCTTGTCTCCAAAGGAATCCAAACATCCATGTATCCTTGTCTAAACCAGAAATATTCCTGATATAGTTAAAAATATAGTCGATTTTTAGTGGCGATATTTTTGTTTTAGCGCTGTTGTGCTATGTGTTGGCGCGGTAGCGTAATAGACCAATTCGGCTAACGTGTGCATTTCATTGCTCTATTACGAACATTAGATCAACATTTAGATCAGTTTATTGTAATCGAACGACTTTCTGAGTGTACCCCAATGGGATTGCATTGTCACCTCTCAGTTGTTCATGGGTGGGGGGGGGACACTGTGAGAGTCAGAGTAAAACGTCTTGGCCAGGAACACAATGCAGTTTCTCGGGCAGAATGAAACCCGAAGTCTCCCGATTCGACTCCATGCAGCGCAATAACCATTACGACACTGTTTAAGTACCACTATGAGTAATCTGACAGGCCGCACTAAGCGGGGAACTTCTGAAGAACTCAAAAGAGAATTACTATAAAGACGAAATTACAGCTAAATACGAGCAAGTGGTAAATTAGATATTTACGCATTTGATGGTAGTCATAACTGTGGTACCGAGTTCGTAATATGAATTCTCATCACCGACTTACACGCATTCCTTTTCAATTTATCCGGAGTACGAGGATTCAAGCAGCTTACAATCTTCCTCCTTCGAACAATCCTCGATATAACGCCCAGTTGAATGTAATCGAACGACTTTCTGAGTGTACCCCAATCTTTTAATACACATTGTTACAGGTTTGGAGATTTAACACAATCTTAGATATTACTTTGCTAGACGTCAACAAAGCACAACGAAATTAGCAGCCTCGCCTCCATTAAACGTGGATTCACAACTAGAGAGTAATGGTAAGTCGACCGTCAAGAGCAAAAGATCGAAACAAGATGGTGTTCCTCTAGATGAGCACAAGACGGGAAAAAAGCATACACTCCCAGATTTCATGTCTGGTGTAAACGTCCTGTTTCACAATGTTGGAGAGGAGCCGAAAAAGCGACTGACTCGGTACCTAGTAGCATATCCTTTGACTGCTGTTTTCCAATACTTGTAGACGTTGGCTTGTCTATCATATATTGACGTAAACGAAAAAAGACACAAAAAAGACAGAAAATCGAGGAGCGAGATGTAATGTATGAGTTCGGGAGCTTTTGAAAACTCCCCTCTCTGTAACGATGCAGTGTACGACGACGTATACTTCTATTTTCTCTAGATTGGTCCATCCCAGGACACCCGTTCCCATTTTACTCCCAGGTGGAGAGAAAACTCATAAAACAGTTGCCCAAAAAATAAAACACAACAGACCAATTTTGGTACTTTAAAATTCAGCCTAAAACAATAGACCCCAGCACGAGGCTCCGGGGGATAAACTATAGAGTTTGTGGGGTTTATTCCCAAGAGCCTCGCTGTGGTGTCTGTTGTTTTAGGCTGAATTTTAAAACATCGATCTAACCCGCATCATTACGCTTGCCACGAAGGCCCGTATACCAAGCTGAAGCCACTCACTGGAGACTTTCTTGTAAAAGCCTGCAGCACCGACTAAGTATCGCGGTGGTATCGGCCGTTTACGAACTCAAGGGAAAACTTGCAGCACAAGCAGGGAATCAGAATTGGGTAACAGAGCCGATTTTCCCTCAGGAAGAACTGAGCGTTCAGGGTCCTTTGCTCTATGTAAACTAAGCTTTTTGAAGTTTGGATCACTTTTTTAGTATCATTAAACTTTAACAAATGGAGGAGCTCTTTAACACTTACTCAACTACAATGGAGATGTAACGCACATTCCTTGTGACGATGTCACACATGTGGTTTCTGATAATAATCAAGGCAATGTAAGTAGTTATGCAGTTGTTTTGCTAACCCTGCGCTTGTTTCTATTTTGCCCCCAGGGGCGCAGCCAGAATTTTCAAACGGGGGGGGACTTTATGTCCCTATGTTGAGACGGAATCCATCAGAATAATTTAAATCATATTGCTTAATCAAAGGTAAAAAATGTAAGTAATTATTTGTGACAACAACATCTTATCAGAGCCCGAGAAAACGAATTTTAAAGATCACAAACTCTAGGCAAAATCTAACGTGTAGCCATTTTGTAAAATCGTCTTGAAGCGATTCAGTGGAATTATAGTGGAACTTCGAAATTTATTTTCGATGTTTGGTGTTGTTAGAAAAGATTTCTTTTGATAAGATATTTGAAGCAGCAACTCAAAAGTTTGCAATAAGGTGCAAATAATCTTGGTACAACAATTTCTTATCAGAGACTGAGAAAATGAATTTCAAAGCTCGCAAGCTGTAGGAAAAATCTGACATCTTTTAAGCGATTCAATGGAATTCAGTGGAACTTTGAAATTTGTTTCCGATGTTTGGTGTTGTTAGAAAAGATTTCTCTTGATAATATGTTTGAAGTAGTAACACAAAAGCTTGCTTGTGACATAATTTTGTCCAGTGAATGCTCGAAGTCCTAACGGATTCCGTCTTTGCGCGTTTTCGCTGTCTGGATGTTTTATTTCTTGAATGTTGTTACTTAAAAAAGTCTCATAAAGGGGGCGGGAGGGGTCACGGGCACCCCAGGACCCCCCTATCTACGCCCTTGCCCCTACTATCTAATTTTACCCCCTGCCATCCCAATTAGGGTTTAGCGTTGTTAGTCCAACTGGCTGGTAGCTTTCTGTAGCACGAAGCGGCTAGGAATATTTCCACTCTCCATGGATGGGATGCTAGTCAATCGCAAATTATTCCCCAGCATTCTGTCAGGCTGCCCCGACAGGTCGCCGGTACTCATTGTACGCCTGGGTCGAGAGAGGCACTGAGAGAGTAAAACTACAGTTTTTCCCCTTCCATTAGCCAGATTCCTCTGCTAAACGGACACATTTTTAAGGTCCCAAGGATTTCCTATTGCGCGAGGTTTGATTGTACAAGCTTTAAGGACTTAAGGGAATTGTCAAATTTGCATTTCTCCTGTTTATATGAAATTTTTTTCTTTTCAGTTTTCCGCTCAAGATTTGAATGTTGGCGTGAAGATTGTCAGTGTAAAATGGTTAGAAAGCTGCTTTAGAAAAGGAAAGATTCTGGAAACGGAAAGTTTTGAACTTCAAAAGCAAGGTGCCGATGTGTAACGGAGATCATGCTGCCCTGACCTGTCAGATGACGGCTATTGTTCTCTCCCTCTTTGTATTTAGAATAATTCTGACAAATTTCGCTGCCGGAAAAAAACAAATGATAATTTGTTTTATAATCTTATTTTTTCTTTCCTTTCCACTAGTGTAACATTCTACTTTCCTGTTTAGTTTTTTTGTTGTCGAGGTCATGTTGCATGTTGGCGCGATTTCCGCCGCACTCTCGCGTCCAGTCTTCGTCAGCTCGTTCGATCGTTCTTGGGTTCGGGGTAGGAGCGCGGGCTCATTTACCCGAACAGCGGCTGCTAATCGAACCTAGCTGCTGCACAGTCAAAGCTTTTCTGTCGTCGTTTTGAAGCAAATGAAGCAAACTATGAGATGTGCCGGAAAACCTCAAAGCAATCTTTTTAATTCCGCGAGGAATTTCAATAATTGTGTAGTAAAGCCGTGGAAATAAAACGCATGAAAGTGTATCCGCGAAACTTTATTCCGTATGCATGGTTTTGCAAGTTGGCGGCCATTTGAAGTATGGAATGACAATTGTAGGAGGTGGTTAGGGAGTGGTTTCAAGAGGTACTTCTAAACAACGTCGATCGTCAGAGTTTATCCCCAAGCACAAGGCATTTTGACTTGAACATGTCAATGACCTTCAAAAGTAGAGATCTATAAAATGCAAATATTCAAGTTACTGCGCTGGTGCGCTACAAACAGACCACATCAGTATTAAGACTGTTCAAAAACCCTTTATTTGGTCCAAGTTAAATTCAATAACCTTTATTTAAAGAGGGTAACACCTATTACTATAAAAGTATTCTCCCTAGTGGCCCTCTAAAAACAAAAATATTGAATAAATTACAACAATTAAAATAACAAGCCTATAGATAAGTAAACAGGAGAAACTGCTTACAAATATATTTACAATGCTTCTGCTCTTGGGCCTCCAAGGATGGCAGCAAGCGCGCACCGTGATTACGCTTGAGCACACGCATGCTCCCTTTTTACACCTAATTGCGATAAGGTTGTCAAAAAATGTTAAAGAAGGCCTATCAGTTGTGAACAAAACTACATTCTCGGTTTTTAGTAATTCTGAAAGCAGTAATCATAACAGATTTTGACTTCATCAGGGGTCTAATAGGGGGACCACTGTTCCCTTATTTTCTCTTGATGTAAACTGTGCAAGCAACTTATAATTGCCATCCACACAGTTTCCACCATTATAGCAAACGACATTCGTCCCTGAGCACTCATCGATAGGATCCAGGGAGCGGAAAACTCGTCGTAAGTTTACAGTTTTGTTTGAATTTGTCCACACTCGACCCAGTACCTCACGGTTTGAAACTAAATGCCCCATCCGGTGGGGGACAAAACACTGACCGCAGTCCGTGGACAACCCAAGTGGACTAGCCTAAAATGGATTAGTAAATGTTTAGGCAAGCAACCGTGTACGATAATCGGCTTAACATATCGTAATAAGGAAGGCAAAATAACGTAGAATGGCTTTGAATGGTGTACTATATTTCGGCTGGCCAAACCAGCCTTCTTCAGATTCCCTCTTCAGTTCAGGCACAAGAATTTAGAGGCCGCGCTCCTTTTGGTCAGCACTTCTGGCCGTCTTCAAAACCGGAAGTCAGCGATTCACGGAGTCATTGTCAAATGTGACAACTTCACTGTGCATGCTCCCAATTTGGGGGCGGCCAGAGGTCCCGATTTTTGGTGCTGACCAAAAGGATCGCGGCCTCTGGGGACGAGAATGACTGAAAGGGGTGTTTATAAGTATACTTATTCAAAATGGCGGATAGATAACATACCACAGTCCCCGAAGCGGTTGGATGATAGGAAAAAAATTGATGTAGAATGTTTTAGTAGGATGTGTATTTCTATCGGATAATTCACGAAAATTCCCATCGTAAAAAGACGTGGAGGGCTGCATAAATCGGGTAATTCAGCCTCACAATCTGAGCACGAATGCGAACGATGCTGAAGGAGTCAATTGCACATTTAAGAGGTCGCAACAGTGAAATCTCGTTACGTGACCCCTTGTTATTAATGTGCCAACCAGAGACGTATTGGCCACTGAGACAATATATGGCAAAATAAATTTTACGTCATTGTTTAATAAGAAATAACGCTGTAGTCAGGGGCGTTACCATTTAGCCAAAATTTCCGATATGTTTGGTCCCAAAACTAAATGGATCGGTCTAGTCCGAGTGGAAATGTACCGGTTAAAGTCGTCCAACTACAGAAGTGGCCCTCTTTGAGCGGTTGTTCCGGTCAGACCGAAAAATTACTGTCGTTCCATTCGACCATTTTTAATACCAGTACCTCTATATTGGGTCCTACTACGCAAATTTAACCTGGTTGGTGGTATAGAGCAAAAATCTTGGCGCAAAAGCTGGCCGAGAAGGGAATGGATCGGGACCGATCCGAAGTCCCGTTTTTCAACCTTGATCATAAATACCATCACGTGATCGGCCTGACTGGATTAGCTAGAAGGGCATCTGAGCTAATGAGCCCACCAAAACACATTCAGCCAGAAGTCAGGCTATTTGCCGGGTGCTGGAACCTCCACCAAGAAACTATCTTTCACATGTTAAGAGAACATTTAAGTTCCCGCCGGCGTGGCAATAACAAGAGAAACATCAAAGGAACTCAACTTGAATGATCTTTAATTTATATTGGCTAAATATGGTATTTAATTTCAGTCAATGAAAACCCCTTAAAACACTCGTTAACACTTAAATCAACCCAGAATACCTCGAAAATATTTAGCACTTACTATACTTTGTTGGACATTTGAAAAAAAAATTAAAATTCCACGGTGGAATAAAATACGCCGATAGGCTCAACAAAATAGTCCTTGCTGAAGTACAGTCACTCTATCGCTTCTTAAATGGAGGCTTAGTCTTCCTTGATGTATCTCACTAAAACAAGAATATATTGGTTTGTCTAAATGCTGTGTGATACACAGCTGTGAGATACACGCCCTTGACTTTTGTATTCATAATCTTGCAGCTCAGGCAACGACAGCGGCAGAAAAAACGCCATATACATGTGTTGTTTCCTGTAACACGACGACATTAAAGGCCAAATTTAACGTTCTGTGACGATCCTCATGATCAGTACACGAGGTTTTCTCCCGCCAAGCAAGCGCCGTCAATACCAGTTTCATTCTTGGGCAAGCGGCACTTCTTTGAATTATTTAAAAGGTTGAAAAACTCGCGAAGAGATCATTACTACTAATAAAATTTTAAGATCATGACGTTCTCGCTGCAATTGCCGTTTTCGTTGATTAAATTCTCTACTATGATAATTAGCGAAATGGAGTTTTGGGTCGTGACGAAAACCAACACCGTATATCCTCCCGGCGTGGCCATATGAAGAGATTAATAAAACGAGCTCTTCTTGAATGATATACTACTTAACTAATATCCTGCAGTCCACGAAAAGCATCTGAAAAAATTTAATAACCCTAAATATTAATAAGAAAAGATTTCGGAATAACATACGATGATTATCTATTTTCAAACTTAAGCAAAAATATTTCTTTAAAACTCCCCTGTAGTATGAGACTGTCACTAAGTTTAAAACACTATATGTTCATCACACGAGCCCTCCTCAGTGTCGGTAATCAAGTAAATAGTTTAATTGCTCCAATTATGCAAATTCGTAATTCACTCAGCAAACTTTTCTCCCCCCCCCCTAGTTCTTCGTTTTTGTGGAAGCATAACGTACTCATCCTTGCTGAAGGTGTTCCAAATCGTTCTTTCACTTAGCCCATGATGGTTTTTTTTGCTTTACCCACTACCTTCTTTGTTTTATTCCAAGCTTGAGCCAGAAGTCCTTCTTGGGCCTCTTCAGTTTGCCTCTGAAAGAACTGACGAGTCTCCGCGTTCTCTCGATAATTTTCCCACGGATCGAACCCAGGCTTTCTAAGACGATTGATTTCGACTGCTTCAGCCATTGTTTTCTTCAAAGCTTTCACGCGATCTTGCCAACCAGGCTTTGCTTGTGATCTCTCAGATTCTATGAGCAGATTCAAGTAGTCCACTTGCTGTAGTGGATCCTTTTTAAGGGCAATTTCTGACAACTTCTTTAAACCACGTTGCAGTTCGGCGACGAAGTTCAATACAATGCGATTGGTGTTATTAAAATCCTCCTCTACTTGCTTGATCGCAGCCTCTACGTTGCTCTGGCCTTGAACCGCTGTATCATACCTGCTTTTGATCTCGTGATATTCCTTTTCCACGATATTGTAATGGGTTTCAAATCGATATTCGTCATTTACGTGCTTTGACCAGTGGCAGTTGTTTGGGCATTCCCGGCAACTCCCATTTGACATTGCAGCGCATCCATCCTTATCCTCACTTCTTGGAATTGAACAAGGAAAATGGCAAGTGAAGTTGCAAACCAAGCAGTTGGTAGTATACGTACCAGGGTCCAGCTGTATTTGGACGCGTTTTGGTTCTCGAACAGTGAACTTGAAGTTCCTGTTTGCGTTTATGTCGGCTGCATGTTGATTGAACACTCTCTTTAAGTCTTCCAGTTCGCTCAGTTTGTTTACTCCAAGGGCAATCTTCTCCCGCAAGCCACTGAGTCGAACTTCCAGCTGAGCCCTTTCATCCAACACCTGCTTGGTAAGCACAAGACTTTTTGGTTCCATCTCGGCCAAGCCTTGAAAGAACTTCTCAAAACTCTTGATTCCCATTCTCCAAAACATTCTGTCGAAGTTCTCTTCGTCATCTTCACCAGAGTTAGCAACAAACAGGGCGCTGTTGTTAAATTTGAAGAAGTTACTTTCATTCTCTAGGATTCCGGCTGCTAGCATTGCTGACAGGGCTTGAGGCTTTTGACCATCAGCAAAGGTAAAGAGCACTAAGATATTCTTCTTGATATCTTTTCCGAACATGGCCAGAATTCTGTCAAAAACATACTGCTGCGTTGGAGTAAGCCTCGGATTACCAGCCTGAGCCATGAAGCAGATGGCATCAACATGATCAATGCCTGCCGAGCCCTTTGTGTTGAAGAATCTACGGATCTGTTCGGTGATCACTTTGTCGTGGTCAATTCCTCTTGTATCTCCAAAGCCCGGTGTGTCTACGATAGTGAGGTTGTAAGGTATTTTGAATCCTTCCATGTACGGTAGAGTGTAACAAGATACGAACTGTGTTTGACTGTGGGCTTGATTTCCGATTGTTCCCGCCCCTTGGTTGCTAGACAGCTCGTGGATCATCTTGAGACGAAAGTCATTCTTCCACTGTACACCAAGGACGTGGTTGATCATAGCATTCACCGTGGTTGTCTTGCCAGACCCAGTTGACCCAACAACCATCATCACTTTCTCAGGAACGGTCTTCAATGTATCCTGTAACTTCATCTCTTTCTCTCCAAAATTGATAACAAACTTTCGCAATTGACTGCGACCGTCTTCGTACTCGAGACTTAGAGGAAGAGTGTACACCGCTGGCTTTCCATCTTCTGGTGGTTGAACAAGGCTACAGTGGGCAAGGATCCTGCTTGTATCAAATTTTGTTGGAGGTACCATGGTTTGCAGTGGATTACTAAGGTCACTGGGGTTGCTGTCTCCTTCACTACCACAAATCGCGGTAACGCTGAAATTGTAGGATACTCCTTCTTGAAGACCCTTGATCGTGCAAATCAGCGACGCATCCTCTGTGCAGTGCAGGAATTGTTCCATCTGTTGAGTATTGAAGATCCATTCAATCTTGTACTTTTCAATATTAACTCCCTGTCCAATACTTTTGGGTTTGGTGAATGCAATGGTTATGGTGTCAGTCGTTGCAGCTTCAAAGGTTGGCTTACCAGGCGGACTTGTTGGTTTGGTAGTTGCAGACAAAGTATTACTGTATTGGCTAAGTACAATCTGCCCCACAGCGCATACTCGCACCAGATATCTGGTAGCTGGTTGAAGTCCAGATATGGTAGCAGTTTTCTTAGCTTCCTTTCCCAACGGTGTGTACTGTGTGATCCAGTAGGAGTTGTCTTCATTTTTTCTGTACTGAACTTTGTACTTTTCAATTTTGTTCTCGCTCCAGTGCGGATCATTCCACCAAATCTCGATTAAATCGTCTCGCACGCTCTCTGCTTCTAGGTTTTCTGGCTTTGGGGATAGCTTAAAATCATCATTTTCTAGTTCGCCCTCCTCGTACAGACAGATGAAGGCTCCGTGGTTTCCACTGAAACTGTCAGACAGACACTCCTCTGTGGCGAAAAACTTCACTTCTTTGTGGTCTTCATTTGCAGATTTCAGTTCTGAGAACTGTTTCAGTGTCTGGCGGATTCTTTTATTGACATTTTTGTCATCAATACCTGATGATGTCTTACTCTTCAACTGCGGCAGAACCTTTCCAGTGAGGTACCCATCCATACTCAAAATCTGAGGATCGTCTTCCTTGTCAATCTTAAATGTACAGCACACAACATGCTCGTTGCTTGGGTCGAACGCTTCATTTTCTACATCTTCAGGGCTAACGAAAGGAGTGTCTCCCAAGAAACCGATCATACCTTGCAATCTCTTCATCTCTCTCTCTTTTTCCACGATCCAAGTATCAATGTTAGTTTGTGCGAAGGGGGAACTCTCTTTTTCTTCAAAGATATCGCCAAGTGCTGATTCTTCTGATCCGCCTCCTCTGATGCTGGGAAGCAAAGGCAACAACTTCTTCTGGAAAAAGATCTTGTAGCGCGAGATATTGATTTTGAAACTTGATAATTGCTTCTTGACTCGAGTGAACGACGAACAAACATCCTCTCTCATTAAATCGCTGCACTTAGCCTCGATACACTGTATGTGCTCTTGAATCTCACATGCCTTGCTTATATAATTGGCACTGATTTCTCTAACCATCCGTTGCCCCTTGCTATCAATTTCACTGAGCGGGCTTAAATATACTTGGACAGCAAC
>OX393569.1:1343814-1403814 GCA_947652115.1 Blastomussa wellsi | reverse complement strand
CGCAATTGGTTGATCTCGTTGAACCGCAAGTGAATTCTGAGAGACTGATTTTTAATTAGGGGGAAACAATTCTACTTCTTAGCCATTAAAATTGAGGCAGTTCTGTTTTCGACAACGTAGAATACCAAAAGGTTTGACTTTTCCGAAGAAACATTTTTTCGAAACTTCTCGTTACAAAAACCCAGTGGCAATCTGGTTCACTTGATCAACTGGCGACAGAGAATATCACCATGAGATAAATAAGAACCCGAAAAATTACTGAAAGGCTGCAATCGCTTCAATTTTCTAAAATTCACCGGTGGACTGCAATAATGTACGAATTTAAAAAATCACGATTGTTTAGTCCGATTGTCGATTTTTACACCGCGACTATGTGTTTTCTGATCCATCCCAGGACGCCTCCTAAAATGTCAAGTTACCTTAGAAGCCAGTATCCCCTGTTGAAGAGAAAACTCTTAAAAAGGGTTTTGCCCAAACAACCGAGCAAAATGGCAAAGGCCCACGTTCGAAACGTGAGTTTTCCAAACGGCTTACTGTCCAAAAATCAAAAGAAATAATTGGAAGGGATTATTAAATACTTAACTAATGAGAAGTGTTTCTGTGCGCTGCAGTTGTAAAATTAGATTTGTTTATTCTGCCAGGAATTATGCCTCACATTTCGTGTAACTACAAGGTCCGCACAGGAAGATTGTTAGTGAGGAGGGGGCCGAAACGCGTGCGCCAGGTTCGGGGAATGGGGAGGGGGGGGGGGGGAAGAAGGTGCGTGCCTTTCCGTGCCTTCAAGTGCAACTGATGATTTTTGGCGCTCCCAAATAAGTGTTATGTTTTCAGTAATTTTGTTTCTTATTTTACTTCTTCGTTTATGACTTTCTGACTTTTTTATTCTTTTCTAGATTATCTTCGAGGGGGGGGATAGTCCCTTCCCCTGCACGCTCTACTATCAAAGACTTCTTCAGGTAGGCTTACAAACACTAAACACCCGCCATAGTTGTATCTTGTAAAATAAGCAGCAGACTGGAATTGAGTTTCTGAACTGAGTAAAGCAAAAAGCAAGCAAAGTCTGCGTCGAGCCTGGTGGCCCATACCGCCGGAGCTTATCCCGGTTTCCTTAACATGAAGCAAAAGAGAGTATTTCTACTCCCCCCTGGATGGGATGCTAGTCCATCGCAGGGTTACCCCCAGCAGTAAATTCGCCGGTACCCATTTATACACCTGGATGAAGAGAGGCACTGTGAGAGTAAAGTGTCTTGCCTAAGAACACAGCGCAGTGACCCGGCCGAGGCTCGAACCCGGACCATCCGATCCGGAGTCCAGCGCACTAACCATTAGGCCACTGCGTAACATTGTTCCAAAACTCAACCCTTGGGGGGGGGGGGGGGGTATTAAAGACGTGAATCCTTAAGGTTGGAGTGAATAGACCAATTTCGATATTTTAAAATTCAGCCTAAAACAATAGACCTCAGCACGAGGCTCCGGGGTATAAATTCTAGAGTTTGTGGGATTTATTCCCCGGAGCCTCGCAGTGATGTCTATTGTTTTAGCTGAATATTAAAATATCGAAATTGGTCTATTGGGGCGGAAAGAGGGGTGTTGTTTATTTGGCATTTAAAGCAGTCCTGTTAAACTAACCTTTAATTAACATATTTCACCGCAGATTCGACGTTTTCCATTTTATTGCCCTTTCGTTAGGATGTAGAAATAGTTCGCGTTTTTTACACCAGCCACATAATCTGCCCGTTCCTTTCAGCCTTTAGACGCCCCAGAGAACTGGAAATCAGCGGAACTTTTGTTGGTCGCACATGTGTAACTGTTCCGAAAATCTGCAGCAGTTTTTCCTCAGCTATCATCAAACAAGCTTCGACAGCCTTTGGGACATTTTTGGATTCTTGTATTTTCTAAATTTCCCAAATACTCGTCTCGTCGCCTTCTTATTGCCTTTCACTTCTTTCCAGCATCCCTGTTTTTCCCATTCTAGATAACACATTTGACAGAGAAACAATCGTATGTTTTATTATTAAATTTCTGATCAATCAAATTGTGTTCTTACCACAGTGTTGTCCAATGTATTTATTCTGTCTGACAGTCACATTTGTAGCCATTATTTCCATCTATACAGTTCCCACCATTGTAACAAACAGCATTCTGCACTGAGCACTCATCGATATCTGTCGGACAGGCTTGTTAAAAAATGTGCTCACACTCGGTGTAAAAACCTGTGAAACTCACAAGTGACGTAGAACAAAGAACGAACAAGACAGCAAAGAACCTCGAAACAATACAGAACAGAAAAACAATAGATCAAAAACAAAGAAAAAAGTCACAGGTTTTTACACCGAGGTAAACCCAACAAATAACGAACAAGACAACGTACAAAGAACCTCCGAACAATATAGAACCGAACAACAATAGCTCAAAAACAAAGAAAAAAGTTATAGGTTTTCAGTTACACCGATGTAAACCAAAAAAAAAAATACATTCCTCTATGCATTTCATTAATTGAATTATTTTAGCGTCAAATACAGCTTGCAACTAGCATATTAGAATTTGCATACACTGTTTCGCAAGGATTTGATTTAGCGCCCGGGAGCACTTCTAGGGGAGGTGGTGATTGTAAAGTGGGGGGGGGGGGCATTTATTGATTTCAGACAGGATGCTTATTAATTGCGTGGTACATATTATCATAATGTTTTGCGCAAACACCCGAGTGGGTAAAATGAAAGAAAGAGAGGACTTTTCTTGCGCAAACAAGTGACAACAAAGCAGCCCCGTCCCTTGTCTTCTTTCTTGTTCATATTGAATTGCTTTGTTAACACTTGGGTGTTAGTTTATGTCAAAAAAGAAAATAATAAGGACTCTGTCTTAAAAAAGCATCCTTGATTAGTCTAATTTTGTTCAACAGGGCGGCAGTTTTGAAGACCCAAAACACTTTGAGAATGACAATTTGCCGTCCTTGTTTACGATTGTTTAAATCGTATGAGGAGTACTAATTATAAATGACGGAGATATCTCTGGAACGGAAAGAGATACTTAAATAAAAAGGTAAGCGACATTTTTCTTTTCATGCCAACCACTTGTCCATGTTCTAAAATGGCTTAAATTGGAGAGTTGCAAATTTGATCATCGTACCACTTTAAGACGGATTCCGCTCAAAGTTCGAGCAATAAGTGCAAAAACTATATTACTAAATATCTACTAACAACACGGTAGCTTTTTGAATACTATTGATGAACACAAGCACTCAGCTATTGGAAAACACCTGCGTGACTCTCACAATCAGAAGAACGAAGATCTCACTGAACAATTCACTATACTGAAGAAATGTCGTGGGAAATTTGAATGCTTGATCTACGAAATGCTTTTTATCCAGGAAATGAAACCCAAACTGAACACTCAATCGGACTCAATAAAAGCGAAACTATTTAGTACCTAATTAACACTCACTACATTCCACTTTGTAGTTTTTAATCACGTGCAACGAGACTTCACACACATTCTTATATATAAAGAACTTTTAACAATCCAACTTTTTAGAATTTGATAATGATGAGCGAGTCATCGAAACGTCATTCGAAATTTTTATCGTTGGTTTTTATTCTTAAATATTTAAAATATCTCACTGTAATTCATTTCTCTAGGTGACCCCGCGATTAAATCCCACGCATTCTCTAGAAATTTAATGTCAAACCTCGTAAGAATGCTCAAAGCGTGTGTTGTTGTGTTTTCAACTAACGCGAAAGGTCCCTTTTAATTGAAATATGGATAACTTCAAGTTCAATTTTCTTTCGCGGGGTCCGCTTGAGAGCTTAAGTCTTGATAAGATCTTTTTACCTTTAGTTAAAATATTACCATTGCTATGAGATTTTTTTGGTAACTTTATTTTTTCCATTATCGCTAGAATGTTCTGCGGAAATCATTTTAATGATTCTGAGTTCAGAGTAGATAATATAATATATAGATTTAGCCAAGCCTAAAAGCGGAGCTCCGTAGTTTTGCTTGTTCTTAATAATTTCTCTGAAATAAATAATAATTAAAAACGTCAACTCCAATTGCAGAATTTCCGCTAAGAAAGAGCATAAACAGTTAAAAAATGCTACCAGAAGAAAAAGAATCGGACCTGAGCCCGGGATCAATGAAGAAAACCAATGCCTGTCAGCGGTCAATTTAAAAAAGCACGTTACCTCGTTGAGTTCTAACCTGAGCCCGCGATCTGGTCATGTGATACTGGTCAGCGGATACCTCGATTTGACAGCTGTCAATTGACCATAACATGGATGCCCTATACCAAAGATATAAGCTGATAAGGCTGACAAGGTGTTGACAAGGCATGGGTATTTATGGCCGACATGTTGCGCGATTTCTTTCACCGATTTCTTGAAACAACGTTGCTATCCATAAAATTATTAAAACAGGATCCTAAATGGGCTTGGGATTCGGGCCTCAGTCGAGCTCCAGAATTCCAGACTCCGCTCTGGTAAATGAAACATTTGTCAAACTTAGCTTTTGTCAAATGTGTTATCTAGAATGGGAAAAGTAGGGATGCTGGAAAGAAGTGAAAGGCAAAAAGAAGCCGATGGAAAAAGTCTTTGGCAAATTCAGGAAGAACAACAAAGATGTCCAAAAGGGTGTCGAGGCTTGTCTTAAATCTGCTGAGGAAATAAAAAACTGCAGATTTTTGGCGTTCGCAACAAATACGTGTGTCTGACCACCAAAGTTGATTTCCGGGTCCATGGAAAGTCTAAAGGCTGTAAGGAACAAGGAGATAATGGAGTCGGATTAAAGAGCTCAAACTATGTCTACATTCTGAAGAATCGGGTATTTCACTGTTTCCCGACTATTCTAGATTTTTCCGACTAATGAAAATTGGAAATCTTTAATATCCCCAATCGCCTGGGATGGTCTGCGACAAATCGGGAAAATCGGGAGCGTTTCTATTTTCCCGACGCATCCCAGATTCCTGCGATGGTCGGTGATCATTCTCGACATATGAAAACTGAAATATCCACTGTCGGGGACGTTTCTGATGGTTTTAGCTTTGTCACCAATCCTCTAGCTTCTTTTTAATTTCTTGGCTCCAGTCCCAAATTCAGAATGTCGAGAGAATCGACAACAGGGCGTATGGATTTTCTACGATATATCGGTAAAATGTCGGCTGGGACAGTCGGAAAACAGGGAAACCTCCGATCGTCGGGGATTGTGTGCACATATGGAAACCAACAAAATTAGCTAACATCAAGAGAAAATTGTATAAAAGAGCACGACCAATCAGTTTTTTTCCATTTTCCTTTGCTCAAACATCTATATTTGAAATTGATGAATTTATTTATAGTTGTAGAATATAAAAACGTATTTATTGAACCTGCTAAAATTGCTTGTTCTCTCAGTTCGTTTCATGAAATATATATACTGGCCTTACCATCGGCTTGACCATAAACTTGCAGTGAAATAACTTGACAATATTTGCTATCTAGCCGCAGCCGATAATTAATTGTTCTTATTTTTCGCGAAATACGTCATTTAGCAACTGTACATGGTAATCACGTGCAGAAGAAGTTCTCTTCTTTGTCTAAGAAGACTTAACATTTTAATTAGTTGCGGAAAAATTTTATATGTACCGGGGATATATTTAGCCACCTAGCAAGGCCGATAGACGTGCTTATTTTAATCTCAAAATTTAAATCTTTTTTTATTAAACAATTTGCAGCTTCCGTGATAATTAAGTGGGACTGGCTAATGTTGAATATTATTACAATTAAAATGAGAGTGGGAAAACCTTAGTATTGACAAGACGCCATAGAATATTGCAAAAAAACTCCTTAAAATTGTAATTACTACGTTATGTAATTTTTGGTTATATTTTCCAAGTACTGCAGTAATTTTGGTTACTGCAACTAATTAAGCTCATATAGAAACCTAATTAGCTAATGGGTATTTACTAATGGGTCATTAAAAATAAACGGGCGTTTGTCTTTATTTCGCCAATGAAAAACGACAAATTTTGCTGATTTCATCGAATGTGGAATTATTTGCTGATTACAGCTCAAAGTTGTTGGAAGGCTGAGTAGTTCATAAGTATTTGCTCTTCCCTTTTCACTTGATTTAAGACAAGGTACTTATTTACCGCACGTAACACAAATATGAATTATATCTACCTGGGAGTATTTATCTGGCTAGCATTTTTCACGGTAAGTGTTAAACTTTCGTGCTTTTTAATTCCTTACCTTATACGTGTTCTCTATCTTCCGTACTGCCGTACAGAAGATAATTTTTTGTAATTGAGATCGCTCTCTGTTTTAGGTCCGGGTTTCGACTTTGAGAAAGCAAGTTCGTCCAGAAGGTAGCGTATATTTAAGCTAAATTTTGACTAAAGCATTCTCCCATTTTCCTTGCAGACCCTGATTTAGAAACGCTGGTATTAAATCTCTCAAAAGCTTATGAAACTCCTGGTCTTTTATGCCTTCGGAATTTACCCTTCTTTATTTGAAAAACAAAAATCGAAGAAATTCATCTCTATTTGGTCAAAAACTTCCTTCAACTCTCGTCTAATTGATATGATCTATAACACCTACATTTCTCTGGAATTTAATTTCTGTTAAAATTGTTTGTGAAAATATTGAAGCTTTGTTGTCAATATGGTTTAGGATTGCAGGAATGTCATTTATTGCACTGTCTATACAAAGAACAGAAAATCTTAAGGCATTTCTAAAACAGGAATGTGAAAATGTTATAATTTTTTTCGAAGAAAGGAAAATGAAACCTTATGAAAAATTTAAAACCTGTCGTTGCTAACGGAAGAAATATTGAATAATTAAAATTTAAGAACTAATCATGACCTGTCTAAAGAAAGACATATTTAGGTGTATTTTCTTGTGGTTCAGTTAATCATTTAACACTTTTGAGTATTTCTGAGATATTGCGCAAATCATGGTACGTTATTTCTTGTGTTTTTTGTGGGTATTGGTCGTTTTTCAAATCTTAATTTGATGAAATCTCATTGGGTACATCAACACCAAAAGATTGAACCATACTTTTTGAAGGACCATTGAAGGTGGTAACAACACTTAGGAATTGAAATGCTTCATTAAAAAACCCGCTAAAAACAGCTAATCGAAAGGATTGATAAATTTTTCTTAAAAAATACCCGTGGCAAGTCTTTTTTTAATAATTGTTATGTTTATTGGTTAATTAAATCGCAAAGCCGTTTACGGCTTCGATCCGCCAAATTTGGCAAAAATGCGTAAATTCAGTCAGTTAAATATTACGTTCCATTCTTCTTGATAACCATATCGATTTCTTTCAATTATCAACAGTATAGCGGATCAAATCCAGCATACGTATATTCATGAAGAGGTGTTTTCTTACGCCTTAATAAACAAAAAAATTTCCATCTCGTACTTGAAACTAGCGCTGTTGGCCCAAAAAGAAAAACATTTTGCAACAAAGTTATAATCAAAACATCTTAATTATCCTCTGCTTTTTCTGATACCATCGAAATCATGGAAACTTTATGGTGAAGGGAAGTCTTATTGCACTGCAGCTGTAAGTTGTGTTGCTTGAAGTCTGTTTAATTACCTTTAGCAGTTTCACAGTGATCTCTTTCGTTTCGACACGCTCCGCTATGGCGCGTTTTTACTGTCAAAATTCAACATAACAAATCGAGAGTCAACATTACAAAATGAGCGCCATAGCTCTAACTCAATTACTATACTTTTCTAAATCGAGTGCCATGTTTGGTTTAATTCGATCAGATTTTTTTCAAGTTGATTAGATAACTGCCAAATCGATCACATCAACTCGATCAGTTCTCTTTTAAATCGAGCAAATTAAATCGTTCACACTAAATCGATTATTTCCATCCCAAATCGAGCATAGCAACATATTAAATTAAATCGATTACTTGTCCCTTTCTAAATCGAGCAAACTAAATTAAATCGATCACTATACCCAAGATGCTTTGCTGGTATACTTTAACCGCTGACAAGATCCCACCGTGGGCTCTTCTGTTTCCTCGTGGATAGCGGACACAGAACGAAGAAAGGTGAAGTATAATTATACGTTTTGTTTTTAATATATGTACTTAGAATATGATTGATTCATGAAAGTGGCGCATGTTTAACCACTAAAACCCAATCGCAAATCATTCGTGACGGGGGAGCTGCGAGGGGCCATATCACTCGTGAACGGTCAGTGATCCAAGCCACCCAAATCCCGTGTTCGATCACCGTGTTTTTATTAGTACCTAGTGGTTCCTTTCATATTTTTGGAGGAAAGTAAATGAGAGAAAAATGCAGCTCATTCGAATTTTCAGCAACATGCAAAATCATGCATTAGAAGAGTCTGTTTCATTGAGATACATACATATATATACAGAGATACCCCCAATTGGAGGATATGCTTATAAGAGCTGGAAATGCTCACTGTAGAGTACATTTTGTTGCTGTGTCGCATTAATTGTTAATGTGCATCCTTACTGCTCATGTAATTCATGTCAGCAATGACCCCCAAAATTGGTTGGGCAGACCATCTTCCCTTTCAATTCCATGCAGATAAATTTGAACAAAAATTCATTTCACTTATACGTAGATCCACATAAAAGAAAAAAACATTTGGTAGGTGTTAATTGTCAGTACAGCCATATTCATTAATGAAGTGCAATCTGTCAGATTTTTGGACATCTTATTCCTTCAACAAATTCACTGACTCCCATTTTTTCATTTCTGAAATGAGAACCCAGGGGTTTCAAAGCAAGGAGGTGGCTGCCAGAGTTCCACCGGCTACTTATTATGCTGCTGGCTACTCTGGTCATAGCAATCAGCTTGTGACCAAAAAGCTCACTTATAACAGCCGCCTACTCTACCTGTCGATGACACCTACTTTAAAACATTTTGAAATCCCTGGAAACCCATGTCATAGTGGTCAGAAAAAAAAAATCAATGTCAGGAGATTCCTGTGTGAACGTCCTTAAACAATAAATTATTGACTGCCATTTTTGTATAATTGAAAACAATAATAGTGATTGATGTGATAAGTGATGCCCAAATTAGACAAATACGAGTTCCTCCAGCTCCCATTTAAACACAAAATTTAAGTGAGTGCATGCATCCTAATCATAACTGTAGTGTTTTACATTTATATCGGAGCATGCGTATTAGATGTATATTGGAGCATGCGCATTAGATGTTGACGTGTTAGTAAAACGTGCTCTCTTGCAATGGAGTTTGTTTAGAGTGTTTCTTGTACGTTGGTTAAATCCGAAGGTTAAATCCGTGAGATACTACATTTTGGCGACGAGGAAGGTCGTTACTAGATTTGTTTGAGATGTCAGCTGTATATTTAAGCGATACAGGACAAGGATTGAAGTCATTTGACTGCTCAGAAACTGCTGGTATCTCCGCACGCTGGGAAAGATGGCTACGAGCTTTCGAGTTGTATGCAACGGGCAAAGGAGTCAAAAATGCCGACCAGAAGAAGGCGCTACTGTTGCATACCGCTGGAACAGATGTTCAAGATATCTATTTTACGTTAGAAGAAGAAGGAGGGTCGGATAGCTATCGGAAAGCGACGGCGACCTTGAATAAATATTTCAAACCGCAAGCAAATGTTCCATACGAAAGGCTTTGTTTTCGTGAAACAAGTCAACTGGCCAACGAAACCGTCGAACAGTTTGTGACCAGATTGAGACAGAAAGCTAAAACATGTGAATTCGGAGATGCGGACGCTGTGGAGGAGCAAATTCGTGATCAAGTGATTAGTAAGTGTTTGTCACACGAGCTTCGTCGAAAGTTACTTCAGAAGGGTCAAGCCTTGACTCTGCCAAAATTGAGAGAAATCGCCCGTTCTATGGAAGAATCTGAGAAACAGGCCCGTTCGATCGAAGGAGCAAGCGATGCGAGTAACGAGGTTAATAGTGTGGGTGGAAAGGTGGATCACAAAGAAGATTCGAGCACAAGCCATATTAAATGTTATTGTTGTGGAAGGCTAGGACACAAAGCTAACGATCACCGATGCCCAGCTAGAGGGAAACAGTGCAGGAAATGTAATGGGACAGGACATTTTGAGGCTGTTTGTAAAACGAAGAAGAAGCAAAATAGTGGCCGAGGCCGAGGAGCTGGAGGAATGAGTGGGGCAGGCAATAGAAGAAGGAGTGGTGGACGCCATGATGTGAGGCAAGTGGAAGACGAGGTTCAGCAGAGTGATGTTTGTGAGTATGCATTTGGCATATCAGATGATTCAAATGTTTCAAGTGATGGCAAAATTTCTGTGAAAATAGGAGGTTTGCCTGTAACAATGATTATTGATTCTGGTGCTAGTTGCAATGTCATTGGTCGCAATGTGTGGGAAGATTTGAAAGCCAATAAGGTTAAATGTGTGTCGAGCAAAGCTTCCAAGAAGTTGTATTCATATGGTAGTAATCAGCCACTACAAGTTGCTGGCACATTTACTGCAGAAGTTTCTGTTGGGGAGGTAGTGCTAAGTGGGGTTGAATTTGTTGTTATTGAAAATAAGGGACAGGCCCTTCTAGGGCGAGTCACAGCCATTGCCTTAGGAGTTCTTAAGCTTGGAACTCCAGTCCAAGTTAACTCACTAGAAGCATCAACTGATGGAGCTAAAGGGGCATCCAGTGTTTTAGACAAATTTCCCGGATGTTGTGAAGGTATTGGCAAGCTTGAAGATTTTCAACTAAAGATTCCAGTTGATCCAGAGGTACAACCCATAGCACAAACCATTAGGCGAGTTCCTTACCACCTGCGTGATAAGTTGAGTGACAAACTAGACGAACTTGTTGAACTTGACATTATTGAGAAAGTGAGTGGACCAAGTTCATGGGTATCACCAGTGGTAGTGGTGCCGAAGCCCTCAGGTGACATCCGTTTGTGTGTAGACATGCGGCAGGCCAACATGGCAGTGAAACGAGAGCGTCACCCGATTCCCACCATCGATGAAGTTTTACAAGATTTGAACCAGAGCAAGTTCTTCAGTAAGTTGGATCTTAACTCTGCCTATCATCAAATAGAGTTATCACCTGAATCCAGAGATATTACTACATTTGGTACCCACCAGGGACTGTACCGATACAAACGACTGATGTTCGGTATAAGTTGCGCACCGGAGATGTACCAGAAGGTACTTGGCCAAGTCCTGCAAGAGTGTGAAGGAGTCCACAACATCCTTGATGATGTGATAGTCCATGCACCCACTGAAGAGGAACATGACAAGAGATTTGAGAATGTGGTCAGAGTATTGAGTAGCAGGGGGTTGACCTTAAACCGTGACAAATGTGAATTCAAGATGTCGCACTTGGTGTTTATGGGTCATGTGTTGTCTGCACGTGGGATTGGTCCAGCAGATGTTAAGGTGAAAGCTGTTGTTGATGCTCGTGAACCGACGAGTGCTGCTGAAGTGAGAAGCTTCCTTGGGTTGGTTAATTTTACTGCACGTTTCATTCCTGACCTGGCAACCGTATCAGCACCTCTCCGCCAGCTTACAAAGAATGGCGAACCTTTTGTGTGGGGGCCGGAGCAACAGAAATCATTTGACGAGTTGAAGAAGAGACTGTCCAGTGCAGAGACACTTGGATATTTTGACAAGAATGCCCCAACAAAGGTGATCGCAGATGCAAGCCCTGTAGGCTTAGGAGCTGTATTGGTACAACAGCAGGGAGAAGAGCTACGCGTTATTAGCTATGCAAGCCGAAGTTTGTCAGATACAGAACGCCGATATTCTCAGACTGAGAAAGAGGCTTTAGCGATAGTGTGGTCCTGCGAAAGATTCCACATGTATTTGTATGGTGCTGACTTTGAATTAATGACTGACCACAAACCGCTGGAATGTATTTTCTCACCCACATCGAAGACCTGTGCTAGGATCGAGAGATGGCTTCTCAGAATGCAACCCTATAGATTTACAGTGAAGTACATTCCAGGGCCCAAGAATATTGCAGATTCATTGTCACGTCTCCTGAGTCCAGTGCCACAGTCAAGAGACGAGAACGAAACAGAAGAATATGTGAAGTGGGTGGCTCAGGAATCAACGCCTGTTGCCTTGACAACTCGCGAAATTGAGAGAGCATCCGAACACGATCTAGAGCTGAAAAGTGTACGAGAATGTCTCTTGAATGGGAGATGGCATGCTATGGAATTCAAGGAGTACCTGCCTGTGCGAGGTGAATTAAGCGCAATTGGAAAGCTTGTTCTTCGTGGAACTCGAATTGTATTACCAAAGCAACTTCGCAGTCAAGCACTGAAGTTGGCGCATGAAGGCCATCCTGGAATTGTGGCCATGAAGCAACGTTTGCGCACCAAGGTGTGGTGGCCAGGCATCGATAAAGAGGCGGAAGGGGTCTGTAAGACCTGTCATGGTTGTCAGTTAGTTTCACAACCACCTAGACCAGAGCCGATGGTACGGACAGAGTTGCCTTCTGCACCATGGCAACATCTAGCGGCTGACTTATTAGGCCCACTGCCTTCCGGTGATTATGTCTTTGTATTGGTGGACTACTACAGTCGATTCTTTGAAATGGAATTCACCAAATCTACTACATCTGAGAAGATTGTATCAATGCTGTCCAAGATTTTCGTCACTCATGGTCTTCCTTTGTCCCTCAGAACCGACAATGGGGCACAGTTTGTCAGTGACTACTTTGAGAAGTACTTGGAAGAGAATGGAATTGAGCACCGTCGAACAACGCCCTTATGGCCACAGGCAAATGGTGAGATTGAAAGACAGAACCGCAGTATCCTGAAACGTCTGCGTATTGCCCAAGCCGAAGGTCGTAACTGGAGATCAGAGATGGACGATTTCTTAATGATGTACCGTAGTACACCTCATTGTACAACTGGGGTTAGCCCTGCCGAATTGTTGTTTGGAAGACGTATCAGAACCAAACTACCTCAACTGCAAGAGCTCACTGTTGAAGATGAAGTCAGAGACCGTGATAGTGAACGGAAAGAGAAAGGGAAGGTGTATGGAGACAGTAGAAGAAATGCACAAGAAAGCCATATTCAAGAAGGTGATAAAGTGTTGTTGAGACAGGAGAAAGAGAACAAACTGTCCACGACATACAAACATTCTCCATTTACAGTTGTTCAGAAGAATGGTAATAGTGTTCTTGTTGAGGCCGATGGTGTACAGTACCGTCGAAATGTGACCCATGTGAAAAAGTATCTCGAGCAAGATAATGTACCCCAAGCCACCAGCGAATCATCAGATACCACAGAGGCTCAAGGAGTGACACTACCTTCACCAAGCCAAGAGCTTAGAGAATCTGTCAAAGCTCCTACTGGAGTGCAAAGTGGTTCTACATCTATCTTACCCTTACGTCCGTCAAGAGTCAGACGACCACCGATAAGATTTCAAGACTATGATGTAGGCTGTGTTCAGCTGGTCCCGGAGTAGAACTCTTACACACAAATGTGGACTGAACTTGAACTGTTTATTGTGTTATACTTCTTTTGATACCAGTTTGAAGTGTTAAGTTTGTTAAGACTTTCATAGGACATTCAGAGACATTTGCATGCATAGGAATTGATTAGGTTACTTTTGTTTTGTTTTTCATTCTACCGGACAAGTTATTTAAAGAAGGGAGGAATGTAGTGTTTTACATTTATATCGGAGCATGCGTATTAGATGTATATTGGAGCATGCGCATTAGATGTTGACGTGTTAGTAAAACGTGCTCTCTTGCAATGGAGTTTGTTTAGAGTGTTTCTTGTACGTTGGTTAAATCCGAAGGTTAAATCCGTGAGATACTACAATAACATTGAGGTACAGAGAGAAAAGATCAACTGTTGTTGGTGTTTCACCCTGGACTTCTTTCACATCATGTAGAACATGGGTGACGAAGAGACAAAGAATTTGCTGAAGTCATGTGCTGAAAATTTGCTAAATGCAGTCAACCGGCTGGAGAATCGCCCTCAAGGCTCAGCCCCTGTGGCACCTGTGGCACCCGTGACACCTGTGGTCGAAGAGCACAGAAGGCTTTTCGCTTTCAGACCACCTAACACCAGCTCTAGAAATGGGAAACAGCCTCTGCCTGCACCTAAGCGGCATAAAGTTGCAGCCTCCACGGGTGATCGCATAACCATACCGGTTCGTAATACATGGACACGAACATTTGTGTGTTTACAAAACAGAAACGCAACCACTGCACCTTCAACCATTGAGGTGTCGATGGCTATGGCAGAATTTTTAAAAGAATTTTTAAAAGTTAATCCAGTGAGCAGCACCTCTGCGAAACACTTGAGTTATAAAACTTTTTTATTTTCTCCTACGCGTTTCGTGTGACTAGCGCACACTTCATCAGGGAGTTTAACAATACAACCAAGTGTGCCTATATTTATACCTAAACACAAACAAAGGCACCCCACATCTCTCAAAAAAAACACCCACGGATATGCGTGGCGCGAGCATTTGCGTCCAGGAAATAGGCGTAGCAAAATTGTAAAATGCATGAAATATTTTGAGGGTGACATAACTATTTTGGGGCCCACAGTTTTAGCTAAAAAACTGTGGGCCCCAAAATAGTTATGTCACCCTCAAAATATTTCACGCATTTTACAACTTTACATTATTGTGGTGTCAAAGTCGTTCCCGAAGTCTCTCTTACCGGTCTCTTTTACGGCAGGGTTGGTCGTTGGCGGCCCCGGTGAATCGGCGTGGGATTTTGCCGCTTGCTAGATTTTCTAAACCCTTGGCGTATTGATTTGGAAGGCACCCTGCAGCCCTCCTGCCTCCCCCCTCCCCCCGCACGAGTGATTTGCGATTGGATTATGGTGTCCATTTTATGGGAGTTTAAAAGCGTCCAAACGGATTGAGATATGACTGAATGAACCCGCCAAAGAAACATGTGATACTTTCATGAATAAATCATATTCTAGGTACATATATTAACGATAACGTATAGTTATACTTCACCTTTCTTCGTTCTCTGTGTCCGCTGTCCACGAGGAAACAGAAGAGCCCACGGTGGGATCTTGTCAGCGGTTAAAGTATACCAGCAAAGCATCTTGGGTATAGTGATCGATTTAATTTAGTTTGCTCGATTTAGAAAGGAACAATTAATCGATTTAATTTAATATGTTGCTATGCTCGATTTGGGATGGAAATAATCGATTTAGTGTGAACGATTTAATTTGCTCGATTTAAAAGAGAACTGATCGAGTTGATGTGATCGATTTGGCAGTTATCTAATCAACTTGAAAAAAATCTGATCGAATTAAACCAAACATGGCACTCGATTTAGAAAAGTATAGTAATTGAGTTAGAGCTATGGCGCTCATTTTGTAATGTTGACTCTCGATTTGTTATGTTGAATTTTGACAGTAAAAACGCGCCATAGTAACTCCGCGCACTATAGAATATCATACCGAAACTCTTTTATGTAAACAGAAACAAAAAGGTCGTTAAAACAAAAGGGTCTTTTAAAGGCAGCTGCGCACAGAAAAAGCAAATTGATGATAATTTTATGTTTAGCAAAATTGACTCAAAAAATCGCGATGTATTTTACTTCTCACTTCAGAGTATATGGGTTGCTTTGCCATTAATGAGGAGAATCGCTTGTTTATCTCAAGTCCGGGAGATTATAACATGCAGGATATCAGCCCTCTTCATTGTCTCAGACAATGCGGCAGGAAATACCGCTTTGCTACACTTCAAGAGGGTAATATATGTCTTTGCGCCGACTCTCTGCCAGCCACGGCAGTGAATGATTCAGAATGTGGTATGTCGTGCCCAGGCTCCGAGAGCTGGCCGAGTGAGGCACGGGCGTGGCTCAGGTGAGAAAAAAATCAGTTTTTTTAAAGAGAGATTTTTAGTTTCGTTTGACAGCACAATTTTGTAATAGGAAATATATGTGCAGCCATATGCACACACAAAGATCACCAAGACAGATTTTACTCGTATTTACTCGATTAAGCGCCGCAAACCAGAGCGAAAATGTTAAAGAGTACGTTACAACTCAGCTTAAGCCAACTCTCGGAAGTGTTTTCACGTAGATTACAATGCGTTTTTTAACACGAAGTGGCTATGTTTGCTTAAAGTTTATGATATTTTCTTGTTGAGATTGATAAATTTTATGATACTTAAGCCTCGGAACACAAACACCAAAACTTTAAAGATCGCCGCGGTGATTAATGGAGTAAGTATGCTAGACAGGAGAATGCACTGAAAAAGAAATGATTGACGGACGAAGGTAAGAACACAAGAGAAGGTAGAAAACTATTCAGTTAGAACTAGAAGTTTATTTCTTTACCAAAATTTTCCGGTTTTCTCTTCTTTTCTTTGACTTACTTGCTCAGATGCGGTGGACGACTGAGAAACAGCGTGTATTCTGCATCCGAGAGGATACTCGGTCTGAGTCTCATCAAAGCAAGCCGTCTACCTCTCCTTGAGCCAGTTATGATATTCGGAGACATGATCAATGGACTAAACGTTACATTCTCCTTCAAACTCGGCGATGGCTCGGGAACGCTACAGCATTCAGAACAGCCTCAGGTTCGCCATATTTATGACCAGCCGGGTTCGTATGTTGTCTCCATGGAAGCAACTAACCCCATTACTGGCTCAATAACAGTATCACAGGTAAGCAAATGGTGAAAGATTCAATTCATTTTTTTATATTTTATTTTATTTTATCCAAAGCATTTATACAATATTTAAATTATAGATACAAAAAAGAAGAAGAATGAAATTAGGCCATAACGTAGACAGTTAATAGGTGTGCGGTGTCCAAAGGAGCAGAGCTTTCTAGTTGGACACCGCCGGAAAAATAAATAATGGCAGCATAAACATAAATACAATAAATTAGCTGAACGATTAATGTTAATTAAATAGGGTAAATAAAATAACTTGGCGAGGTGAGATTTATTGTTCTTAAAGTTTAAAAGTAGGAGGGAGCCAGATTATTTTACTCAGCATCAAGCCAGCAGTGAATATTCAGCTTTGATTAATCGAAAGATGACATTTCCATTCTTTTTTAAGGGGAACGAAATGACAGACGCTTAATTTCAGCGGGACACAGATTCCCATATCTTGGGTCCAGCAAACTTGAAAGACGCTTTTTGAGAATTAGTTGATATTGCACTCTAAAAAATTCAGTGTATGGAAAGCATTTAATTCTTAGTTTTTCTCAAATAAAGATTTTAGAATTTTCCCCCAGCTGAGGAAACTTTTAAGCAAGATCAACTCAAAGAAACTGAGTGTATGGAGTTTATGGCTGTATATTCTTATTTAACTGAAAGTTACAGAGACCTTTAAATTCTTTGTAAACAACAAGAAATGATATTTCCGTGGTCTGAATCTGCCTGACTGTTCGTTCCGTGTTGATCCCAGAAATGCCAGTCCGCCTTAGAGCGAGTTCTTCACTTTCATAAAGATGTCATCATTTCGTTGTTCACAAGTTGGGCAAAAACATATTTTGGAACCAAAATTTGTTTTTGCATTTGTTGTTAACCTTGAATGGTGTACCACTGTACATGTAATACCGAAATTATGACATGACTATCGAAGTTGTGTTTATGTGCAAAAGTTTCATATTTGATTTTCTTTTTTACAGATATATGAGGTAGATGATCCCCTGGGACCCATAGAGTTGCGTTGTCCGCATTCAGCTCCTCTAGGATCCTGGGTAGAATGTAATGGCTCATTGATTCGAGGATCGCGCATCAATGACACTTTCTTTTTTGCTGACGGGACTTACGAGGCCATTTCACTGAGTGAGTAAACCTCATGATTTAGAGCGATTGTGGATTGGGTAGGATAGTAATGCCATTTTATGTTAGGGCATCGGCTTAGCGTTCTCAGCCGAATGCGAAGAGAGACGGGTTTGTGTATTTTCAGCTAGATTTCTCTAGTCACCTGATAATTTACATCACTGAGAACTAGCTCGGCAGCGGTGTAGAATACTAGAACTGCGAAAAGAAAACGTATAAATACTCTATTTTTATAATCCCGTTTCAAGATCGTGGCAGCTTGTTCTTTCCGAGTTACTTGCGGCATCAAAACACGTTACGGCGAAAGCCCTTTGAATTCAAGTCAACAAAAAGTGGCATGGACTTTCAACAAGCATGCACGACCCGAGTGCCACATTATGAACTACTTACTCACCTAGCTTGCTGAATTCATACTGGGGAATGTTGGCCCTCGCCCGTTTAAATACTGCTTTGTTGGGTTTGGTCCGTACTGCCACGAACTCGAGGCAATATACCCCATTACGGTCCTTGCGCTCGGTTAGTAAAATCGGGAATTATTCTTTTAGTTAGTATAACTCTCAAAACCTCCCTTATGCCCTTGTGGTTTATCGTTCATATCGTGGTTGTTTTTGACAGGTTCTCGTTATTACAACGCCGGACCAGCCATTCCTCGTGGTAACAACACACTAAATTCGGTCTTGTCAAGTCCCCAGGGGACAATCGTGTCCCCGGCATACGAGTTCCGCCATGACGGCAGAGTCACTGAATGGGAGTTTGAAGGAGCAAAGACTGGAAACGTGAAACTACAGGTACGTTTGATGATTACTATGGGTATAGATTAGATTTGCCTCTTTATTGGAGGCACGATGGCTACCAAGATAATCTAGGCAAGCGAGTGATCTCATAAATTCAAGAAAAAGAGATGTAGAAAAATATGAAACAATGATACAGAACAAATAAATGATAGAGTAGGGGTATTATATGGAATTGCAAGAATTACTAATTGCAAACAGGGTGTGGAGGGAGAGGCAAGCCAGTGTCTTCGCTTGTCGCCTTACTCAAATGAAGCAATATCCCGGATGACAGGAACTTCCCAAACCGGAAGCTGGCAGATGATTATGTCACAATATTAAAATACACATCATTTCATTTGAAACTGTGATTGCCTTGAATTTTCTTTTTAGGTGTTCCGTCCACGCTGCTTCAATGGCGAAAAGTACTGCCTGTCGAACAAGTCGTGCGTGACGGAAAGTTACCCGTGTGATCCTGTCAACAAGAACAGATGTCAACCTTCGGAGATCTTCTGCCTTTTCAGACGGCGCTGCATTGCAAATACTACAGAAACAAGGAAAGCATGTGCACCTCTTGTGCCTTATCAAACGGACGTGCCCAGGGCGGATTACGAACTCGTATCCGAAAATCGGATCACGATCGATACACTGGGGCATCACATCAAGAGCTTACCCACAGATGAACAGATCTTCGTAAATCAAGGCGATGTTCTCGGCTGGAAATCCGAAGGAGGGGCGCTCGCGTTTAAGTTGATAACGCCAGCAGACGGTGCAGCGTTTGAATTCGAGTATAACAGCAATCCGGTACCAGGAGAGAAACTGCTAAGGTCAAGCAATCCCAGCATGCATCACAAACACTATATCATGGCGGCGCATTATGTCCACTCCGCGGACTTCGTCTTAAGACACCTGTACCAGACCACTGGTGTTAAACAGGTTACGTCCAACGTCACGCAAACCGTGCTCGTGGCCATTGATATTCCCGTGTCTGATAACGTCACGATGACGCATCGTAGCATCGCGAACACGCATCATCCTGTTGTGTTTGATGTTCCTTGGCATTCTGGGTCGAACATTACTTACATTTGGGACTTTGGGGATGGAAACACAATACGCAAACAGGTTAACTCAACTTCTCACACTTACACATCCCATGGGACCTATTACGTCACCCTAATCGCAGCGAACTCCGTAAATCAAGTTACTCTACATTCGGTTATTGCTGTTTTTGACTTCATTAGTGGCTTTAAGTTCTCAAGACCCATCGAAGCCAAGGCGATCGGATTGATGAGCGAAATCGAGTGGGAAGCTGCCGAAGGTACCAATATTACCTATGTGGTAGATTTTGGAGATGGAAGCGCGCGATACAAAAAGGTCACCACCCTAGAAGGGAGTCGTAAATGCAACACCACTCACCTCTACTCTGCGGTAGGGAATTATACCGTCACCATTTTCGCATTCAACTTGGTTGGACCGAACATTTCCATAAGCTCGCAGGCTGTGGTAGAAATCCCAGTTTCAGATGTTGTATTCAGTCTTCCAGTTGCGCACGTCACGCAGAACGTGTACTTCGCCGTGGGTGATGTAGTGACTGTCCATCGCGTCGTTCGCAATGGAACCAATGTCAAGTGCTCGTTCGACTTCAAAGATGGCACCCAGCCAACAGTAAGCGCCGAGTACTCTATAACTCACATCTATAATGACGTCGGGACGTACAAGGTAGATGTTACGTGTTACAACGCCGTGAACTTCGTTAAACGGCTTCTCAACGCCACTGTAGTAGTCCAAAACCTAGAGAATATCACAGGGCTCACTTTAAGTGCTAGTCCAACCACTTTTGGCACAGACTCTGAAATTATTGTCCAGATGATAGCAGGGACTACATTCTTTTGTACTGTAAGTTTTGGAGACGGAGAAACGCTTAAAATCGACTACAGCCATCTTGGCGAAGGGCTGCATCACAGATACTCAAGAGTTGGTTCTTACAATTCTTCCGTCGATTGCCACAACCGTTTAGGTAGCGATGAGTACAAACTCGTCCTTGATGTAGATATTCCCATAAGAGACGTAACTGTCACGAGCGAGAAGAGGTTTATCCGGGTACATGAAAACATCTCTGTAGACGTCACAGTCAGAGAAGGATCCAGGATAGAATACGCGTGGGACTATAGCGACGGTAGCAAGTACACCGCATACCGCGCGCTGGCTCAATCAGATGAGTTGGAATCCAGAATGCATGCGTTTACTAAAGCTGGTAACTTTCCTGTGAGAGTCACAGTTTCTAATTCTCTGTTTTCCGTTTCGATGAACTTGCCTTATGCGTTGGTAGTTGAGCACCCCGTTGTAAACATTTCCCTGACTACAAACGACCCAATAAGGCTTAATCCCGGCCAAGCCATATATCACTTAAGTTTACAAGCCAATGCGACACCTCCAACAGATGCAGTTTGTGTATGGGATTTTGGCGACCTGTCTGGTCTTTCAGATAGGAAACCTTTTGATATTTTACATGTTAAACCCTATGTACAAATGCACACGTTTGGGCATGAGGGTGTTTTTGCAACTTCGGTAAACATTTCCAACAATGTCAGTAGCGTCGTACTGACCGCGAAAATTGACGTGCAAAAACTCAAAGATGTCAGTTTGACTGCAAAGCGAGCAGAGGATGGAGTGCTGACCGACGGCTTCGGAGAAGTGAAAAACTATTTCCGTTCCAAGGAAGATGTGTTTTTCAACGTAACATCGCAAGCGAAAGACATCAGTTATACATGGGACTTCGGTGATGGATCGCCATTGCATCTTACAGCGGAACCGAACACGTCACACGTTTATAATCTCTCAGGGACATACAAAGTTGGTGTGACTGTTAATAATATTTTAGCAACTATGCGCACGACCAAACTTATCACTACAGAGAAAGTTGTGGGAGAAACATCGATCAACTCAAGCTATCCGACGTACAGAGGCGATCTGACCTTCTTTGACATACATATCGAGGAACTTGGAACAGACACATGCATGGAGCTAGATTTTCAAGATTCGGTTCTGATGACGATAGGAGAACAGCGCTGCAGACCGCCGCTGCTACTTAGTAACTACGCATTCTACGAGCTGACTGCCAACCAGACGCGCGTACAGATATCTCATACTTATACCAACATGGGATCGTATCCTGCGAGACTAACGGCTTACAATACCGTGTCAAGGCAAATTGCAAGCACCATTGTGAATATCACGAGCAACCCATGCGATGTTCCCACAGTGAAAATTGTTGGGGAAGATTCACAGGACCCACCCGAGAAGATTCAGAAGTCTGAGATGCTGCTCTTAAAACATCAGGTCACCTACAGCTGTCCCGTAGCGGCCAGCCTTGTGTTTACATGGAGCGTGTTCCTGGTGACCCGCGACAATCCAAATAACGAGAGCATTCCCTTGAAACTTCCTGTAGATCTCGTGCATATTCTCGATATTCCCGTCGCGGCAGACACTCTACACACTGCGGATTTGCTGATAAGAGAGAGAAATCTCCCGTTCGGCTTCATCAAGTTTAGCCTCAAACTCGGCTTCAACGGAACGGGTCGGGATTTGTCGGAGATCTTCAACATATATAGCGTCTGGATTGAAGTAAAGCGGTCAGACATGTTTGCTGTCATAAGAGGTAAGGAGTACGAAATAGGTATTAGGGGAACAGTTGGCAATGGTTGAGGTATTAATTTATGAAATCTTTTTGTTTTTAATTACATATGCCAATTCATGATCTAGACTTATATTCAACCACTGAGCAGTTTTAAATTTAAAGGTTGTAGGTCTTGTGTTTGTCGGTTTTTTGGGAGGCAAAGTGGGTTAATGGTTAGTGCGCTGGACTCCGGATCGTGCGGCCTGGTTCGAGCCATGGCCGGGGACATTGTCTGAATTTTAAGCCCTAGAGGGGAGGGGGGAGGTCGGGCATAGGTAGAGGATTTGACAGTAGTTATCGTCTTGTAGTGGGGACAATTGACCGTTTTAGTGGACTTTCTATTCACATTTTGTTGACTTTTAGTGACTCTTCTAACCATCCACAAATGCCCTGTCCCAGGGTAAATGAACAGAAAATCTCGGCTCAATTCAAATCCCCCGCCTATGCTTGTCCTTCCCCTTCCCCTCCGGCTTAACATTGATAGGGGTATTAGTCTGCGTTTCTTCACCCAGGAGTTTGAAAATGTTGGGAAACGTAACAGTATGCTGGGGGTGGGGGGTACCTGTGATGGACTTTCATCCTATCCAGGTGAGGGGTAGGGGGTAGGATAGCAAAGGATGGGTCAGATTTAGACGGATTACAAATGACTAAATTTTTCAAAAGTTCACAAGCCTTGACTTAGCCCCTTTAAAAGGAACAAAGGAACAAGGATGTTAAAGGATGGGAAATTTTGAGACGGATTACAAATGACTAAATTTTTCAAAAGTTCACAAGCCTTGGCGTAGCCCCTTTAAAAGGTTTTACTTTTTGTCTTTTAGGTAGTGTCAAACGCTCTGTTGGTTATCAGTTACCCTTAATTCTGGACGCGTCAGATTCAAAAGATCCTGATTTTCCTGACGACAAGACCGGTATCATATTCACTTGGATGTGCAAAAAGAAAGATGAAGCCTTCCCAGAGTCCACCTCGTTCCAAAGTGATCACGGCGGATGCTGGGAGAATGGAACCTATGTTTTCGGTGGGGATAACAAACAAGTTTCCGTGTTCACGGGTGATTTCTACCAAAACGCTCTCTACGATTTTAGAGTGATAGTAAGCAAGGAGACTCGCAGGGCTCAGTATGAGCAGAGGGTAGAAGTTCTTAAAGGACAACCGCCCTCCATGGTGATAGAGTAAGTCTATAGTATTTTTCCTTCTTTTGATGTGCCTTCCTATTTCTTTCGTGCGGTCAAGATTAGAAGACGAACACCACCGTGGACTGGACTCCCCGCGTTTTAAGAACGTGGCTGGTCCTATAGTGAAGTAGGCTCGATTACCAGCCGCTGTTTGGGAACCGGAGCCCGCGCTCGGGGAGGAACGAAGACCGGACTCGAGAGAGAGCGGCGGAAATCGAGCCTAATAGTGTAGCAGTAGCAGTTATTGCTATTTGGAGGCTAGAGGCATTGTTCCTTTTGCTTGTTCTATTGTTCAATATTCCTCTAGTGTAGCAGTTGCTATGGGGACAAGAGACATTTTTTCTTCTGTCTCTTTTGGTGGAAGGGTAGCGAGCCATTCATGTGAGACTTTGGGAGAACTGCCCCTCCCCCCTCCCGACCCAATCTAATAGTCTGAGAGGAACCAAGATGGTGCACGCGCTGTTATAATATAATCGACGTCAGATGTACGCTTCTTTTTAATTGACAAATGCACTTGGGTCAATCTTAGAAAAATAATTTTGAGTTAAAAAATTGCCTTACTGACCACTATGCCGCGTTTAAGACCTTTCATATTGGGGGATTTTTTTAATATATTTTTTTATTTCACCGCTTGCTGCCAGGAATGTGTTCAATGTACTTGAAAAGAAAAATTCTTTCGAGAGACTTATTATGGAAAGCCGATGCGTAGACTGCAGCTTTGATGATCGCCTGGAGTATAAGTGGAAACTTGACCTGTTAGAAGGCGCAAATAAAGATGACGAGAGCTCATGGGAAGAGAAAACGGACTGGGAAGACTACACAAAAGCCACTGGCCTTGAAGCATCAAGCTTAGTCATTGAAGCCGGGTATCTTATTCCTGGTAGAGTGTACAGGCTACAGCTAAATGCCTGGAGGCCAGGGGGGTACCCAGGGGGATATGTGATAGAGGAGATGACAATGAACATTGCCCCAACCGGAGGGACGTGCAATGTCCCCATTTCGCAAGGGTATGCTTTGGAAACGCAATTTCAAGTCAAATGCGAGGGCTGGACAGATCCGGATGTACCTCTGACATATTTGATTGGTAGAGTATACAAATAACTTCATGCATTTTACGTTTCTACAGTAAACAGAGCTCAGCCAAAGCAAAACAAACATCCTTTCTAGTGTGGGAATTGATCCTAGAAGAAGACGATACACAAGGAGCCGAACTAAAAGCTCTATTCAGTTCGTTCCCTGAAAGGCGTGTTGTTTAATAGGCCATTTCCGAGTTCCCTGTTCCCTCTGTTTCAAAACGAGTCCAAGTGCGAAACTATTCATATTGAAATGAACTCGTTTTGCATGAGTATGAAGATGTAGGTAAATCACATTTGCATATGAATAGTTTCGCACTTAGACTCGTTTTGACGCGGAGGCAAAAGAGAACTCGGAAATGGCTTATTCTCTCACGACCTTTATAATAGGAACTTATGAAGGAGGGCGCTCATTGGATTCGATAGGACGTCAAGAAGGGGAGGGGAGGGGTAGGGGGCTAGGACACCCAACAAAAACCAAGGGACTCTTCTGAATGCTTATTTCCGTTTCAAAACGCGTCGATTGAGGTTTTAATTATCATACAATTTGAGGATAGACGGTGCGGCGCTGTAACCGATTGTATTTCTTTTTACCAGAGCTAAAGAACGGCGACGAAATCATCCCATTGTCTGCAGGCCTCGGGTCTGAGATGACAGCTTTTTTTCCTCTCGGCAAGCCAGAGCACAACTACACGCTTGAAGTCAGGGTAAAAATTATGGACAGTTATCTCGGGACAGCGGAGACCCAGTTTAATGTGAGGGTAAGTGACAACTGTCATCACTAGACTCCCGCGTCCGTCATATTAGGGATGGTATGCGGTCGCTCAAAATGAGGTTGGTTGACTCATCTTTTTTTAGCTAGTGAGGTCAATTCTCACATGGCAGTCTTTCAAACTTCAAAGGCACCTACGAAACCTAAGTAAGAATTGCACCGCGGAAATATTTCCTGCATTTATGAGTCAGGTCGGATATCAATGTCAAAGGTGGCCAAAGCAACTTTGCTGTTTAAGATAAATTGTCCAAACGTTTACTGAAAGTATCTGAGTAAACTTTATATTCAGGCAAAGTAACGAAACACTAAATTAGTGAATCCGTTTCCTTTTCAGGTTCTAGAACCAGTCTCAGTTGATTACGATCAAGTGTTCGGAGACATGCAGAGTGCCGCCGGTGACGAGGGAGGTGATCAGAAAGCAATTCAACTGGCAGGGGCAGCCAGTTCCGTGTTGAACGCTAAGGCAGACAAGGGTGGAAATGATAGCTCGGCAGCGGGGGAACGAGCCGCGGTAAGGACCCCGAGAGACTCCGATCCAAGGTCCAAAGCCTTATCCCTAATATACCATTTTTGTCAGAAAAGGTTACTCTTAAATTTCAAAAACCTAAATAAATGAAACCCTTTCACATACATCATGCAGGTTACTGAATATGAATAGTTTCGAACAAAAACTAGTTTTGACACAAAGGCTAAAGGTGACTCCGCAATTGACCTATCGTATTTCTTGCCTTGCTTTTTGCAAGTGAGGCAGTAGTCGTTCCACCCTTTGTATAAATGGCGCCCAAATTTGAATAACGACACTTTGCACGTCCTTAGCCTCCTGTGGATGTTTATAGACAAATAATTTTTTACTTGAATGTGAGGCTAATGTAGTATTGTATGAAATACGGACGCCATTTTGCTTTATTATCCTGGCTTTATGTAGTTACCATCTAGAAACGTGCACCAGCCAACTGTACTTTTGCTTTACTTAAAACTGGCGGTTGAAATCTATATATTTGTTTCAGTTTCGTGGCAAAGTAGCGGGTCAATTAAGTCAGCTTCCTGTTAAAGATTTTGACGGTGTAGCAATGAAAGGTGAAGCCCTCAACTCCTTGACACAGGCAACAGGCGAAGTTGATGAGGACGCTCAGGTAAAATCGTAAGCTTTAATTTAAGTATTTATTTTTCTCGTGGAGGGAAACTTCGACATTAAACTGGTAGGAAAACTGCACGAAAAGTTGATTTGTCCCTGATACACTTCTTGGTCTGGGTCAAAGGTGCCGTCTTTCCAAACCTCTACTATGCCTTTGTATTGCGGCAAAGGTCGTCTTTGATTTTGGTCAAAGAAAGTACGGCTTTGAATTCGACTCGTGTCAATGGTAACCTTTATTTGCGTCAGATCTGACTTGGACGTGCGTCAAATCCCTACCAAAGTCATGTGTCATCCATCTTTCTCTTACGTTTGAAAAATAGTAAGACAAAGTCAACTTTTCGTGCCGCGCCGGGAACAACTCGATCAGTGACACAATTGTGCGTATTTTTTTCCGCTGACAGAACGCTACAGTCAACGCGCTAGGCGAGATGGGTGACTTTCTAGCCGATAGCGACAGCGCACGTGACGTGGAGAATGTAGCGAAGAGCCTGGGATCTGCTATTGGAAACGTTGTAGGAGCCTCGATCGACTCGTATCAAAAAGCTGCAAATGGAACTTCCGGGGGAGATCCTGTGAGTACTTTTATGGACATTTTACATTGTTATAATCTCGGTCCTTCCAAATCACTTTGAATTGTTTGATTTTTTCGCATAACTGTACACATTTCCCTTGATTCTGATTATTAAATAATAGAACGAGTGTAATCTCTCTTGAGAAGGAGACATGCTGTGGCAACACGAGCTAAAGGCGAGCATACGCACAAAAAATGAAAAAAAATAACGAATGGTTCAACTTCATACCGTATTATCTTCATTTTATCTTCAGGTTTGCAATAAAAACTAATTCTTTTCTCTCTTACTGGTAGAGCAAAAGTCAAAACAACACCAAGAACGCCCTTGGTGTGGTGGACAAGGTCAGCGGTGCCCTTTTAAAGCAGCTTGCGGCGGGAGACAAACCAAAATCAATATCATCGCCAAATTTGGACATGTCCGTCGGGAGAAAGACTCTAGACAATATCGGTGGAGCGGAAGACGATGAAGATGCCGAGGAAGGGGAGGGAATGGGTGGAGTCAGATTACCCGACCCCATGGCGTTGTTTGGAGGAGCCAACGCCTCTGTGGATGAAGGAGCTACAAGTGCCATTGGTTCAACTGTCAGTATAAAAAAATTATTCATGTTATAGCAACTCTCCCTTAAAGGAGCTGCGTCAGGATATTTTGAGTTATTTTTTTGCAACGAACCAAATTACCCTTAAAACGTAGGAAACCTAAAACTAATAGTTTACAAAGGAAGAAAAACACCAAAGAGGTGATGCTAAACCAAAAAGGAACAAGGATGGTTGAGGATGGAGAAGATTGAAACGGATTGCCTGAATGACGATTTTGAAAAATTTAGGCTAAATTTTTCAAAAGGACACAAACCGTGACGTAGGTCCTTTAAAGGACACCTGTCAGATGGACACTCTTTATACGAACACCTGCTATTGGTGTCTGCGAGCTGTTTTTCAGCCATTTCACTGCATTAGCGTCCGGGCAATTTTTTGGCAGGGAGGGGGGGACTGTGAACCATTTGCCCAAAAAATTCTCCCAAGTGCCTTGCCCAAATTTCTCTTCCTGCCCAAAAAGTCTAGTTGCCCAAACATTTTTTTTTGGGGGGGGGGGGGGTAGGGGGTGGAAGGCTGCAGCCTCCCCGCACCCCTGGCCCGTACGGCTATGTTTCACTGTATCTAAACTAGCTATAAACCGGCCCGGATGGTGTCTGTCGAAGAGAGAGTTGTACCATTGTACCATAATAATGTGTATTATTAATATTGTCATTAATTATTTTACATCGGAAGGGTACTTCTGGCGCTTTAACCTTTTGTTGTATCCCTCTTCACTTTTTGCTGTTATAAAATTTAAATTAATTCCAATGCAAAATTAATTTATGTCAAATCGGACGGGAATGTTGCGGCTCGATGCAATATTAGCGACCATGCTGCATGCCCGATAGTGAAGCGTGCAAAGGCTAAAAATGGTATGCAAATAACGTTTCAAAAGTGTTTTAGAAACACCGGCTTCATCATCATCATTTATTTTATTTTCGGCTTTCCCTTTTGAAGAAATATTGAAATTCGTCCGCCATTCCGATTTGTTTGTATGAGTCTTGTCTGAGTAATGACGCCACTTGCGTGCTTCGCTTTGTAAACAATCATAATGCATTTATACAATAGGTATTTAGTTTGCAGTTACTCAAACACTGACCTCAAATGGTGGGTTACTTGTACTTTCTTTTTCTAACTGAATATTCTTTCTTTCCTTGCGCTTAGCTGTCCGCGATGGACAAAAATCCGTTTGCTTGGGATAACAGCTCAAGCGATTTGAACTCTAAGACGGTGGGTTTGTCACTGGCGGATGGCAACGGTAAACCTCTGGACTTGTCCGGACAAGAACTAGAGATGTTTGTTCCGCGGAATCTCAAGATAAACCCAGTGAAACCCATGGAACTTAACCACTTTGCAGATGACGATCCACCGATGCGTGTGCATAAATTCAATCGTTCAAGCATCGAGGCAGCCATAGCGATAGAGATGAAGTTCTTTCATCCAGACATCAAATTCATGGTTGCAGTGAGGTACGACAAAAAACCGACCGCAAACCATTACGATTTTGGACATACGTTCCCGAGCCAGACGGAAGCGAAGAAAATGAAGAAGCGACCTCATCCGTTTACGTACGTGATTCCGCACGTACTGCTCAATCCACTGTTGGTTCAGGGACAAAATGGAAGCGACAATGGCACGGATCTCGCGACTTTGCTAGGGAACATGACCATCAAGCCATTTTATTTGGGCGTGAAAATCATAAACAAGGATGATTTGGGTGATGTGAACACGAGCTATGCATTGCGAATTTACCTGCCTTCGTGCAAAATGTTTAACGAGGAAAAGAACACTTGGACAACAAAAGGCTGCAAGGTATAAATTAAAAGACAGTTTGATGTGGTTAATATTTTTAGTTGTTCCCACCTTGTAAGTTGGTCTTCGCACGAATTGTTCAACTGAATTATCACAAGAATCCAAGAACACGAAGGCTCGAAGTGTAATTGTTAAATAGACCACGTTTGTGTGTATAAAACCTCCAGAAGAGGCACTTGAATATGAAAGAGTTAGAAATGATTGTCGCTTCTGTTGTCAAGTAAGGTTTGACAGTCAGTAAATTATAAAATTGTTCAGGGCAGAACGCCAGTGTCTTCAAGAAGCTCTGTCACGGACTGCGCATGCTGAAAAGTTTGGACTAACTTTTTTAAAGTTTTTCAATTACAGTCCTTCTCAATCTTCCCAATTAGAAGCCATCCCTGCCTTTTCTCAGTGTATTGTTATCTCTTTGGTGTTTTTCTACCTTGGTAAAGTATTATTTCAAGGTCTCCTTTGATTTAAAGGCAATTTTTCATTACCAAAGTTGACGCCATTCATGGTGACCAGGCACCCTTTGTAGAGCTCTCGTTGAGCACTGGACGCGAAGAAAGAAAACAAACACCGTCATACTGTGCTGCTGTTCTGCAACGAAAAATGTTTTCGGTGGCCCTTGCAGATATTACTGCTATCGTAAACGAACAATCATTATTGCTAGAAAAAGGGCAATTTACAACCTCGGGGTTTACTAAACAAGCTTTAATTTTTTGGTTAAAATCAGGTTGGATCTAAAACTATCGCCAACAGCACGCACTGTTTGTGCACACCAGGACTGGACGAAGACGAAGAGGAAGTCGAGGAACTGGTAACCACTACAGTGGCGCCAACAACGGCTGCATCTCAAGGCAACGGGGAAACACAGACTGTTAAAAAGGTTGTCAAGCGAAAACGATTCAGGAGAAGCGTAAGCAAAGTGAATATTGCAAGTAAGTGCTAAATACAGTTGTGCCACTACTCAAGCATAGAGCAATAACTGTTCGAAGTGGCATGCGCCTGTGGTTATAATGACCATGGTTAAAATAAGTGCACATCACTCGAGTTAACTCCCTCGTACCAGTCTGCAAAAATGTTGATGGAGAACGAAGAGAATGCTTAGACTTAGAAGATCTAGAGCAGCGGCAAGTTATACCCTGATAACTTTGGCCTTCTAACTTTGTCGTTTGAGCTATGCAACTTATACCCTGATAACTTTGGCCTTCTAACTTTGTCGTTTGAGCTATGTAACTTATACCCTGATAACTTTGGCCTTCTTACTTTTTCGTTTGAGCTATACAACTTATACCCTGATAACTTTGGCCTTCTAACTTTGTCGTTTGAGCTATGCAACTTATACCCTGATAACTTTGGCCTTCGAACTTTGTCGTTTGAGCTATGCAACTTATACCCTGATAACTTTGGCCTTCTTACTTTTTCGTTTGAGCTATGTAACTTATACCCTGATAACTTTGGCCTTCTAACTTTGTCGTTTGAGCTGTGTAACTTATACCCTGATAACTTTGGCCTTCTTACTTTGTCGTTTGAGCTATGTAACTGTCTTATCTTTTCAATTGATGGGGCTGTACAGTTTTTTTTTTGGGAGGGGGGGTTCCACCCTATGGAAAATATGGCGGTTGTATATGTTATATTTTGTCAAAACACTTTCAATGCTCCTTATCACAGCCCATGGGAACACAGAAATCCAATCGAAGCGAAAGTTTTTGTTTTTCGAATTTCGTCCCTGTACTAACAACTGTTCATGCTGGGTTTGAAGTTTTTGAAGGTTTTGCGTGAGTTTGTATCAGCGCTTTAGTATTTAACTTTGTCCTTAACATGCCTTCACAGGTAGCATGTTCGTGGCACCAAACCCGATCGACTTCAACAAAGTATTCAACGCCAATCTGGCAGAGAACCCAATCGCCCTGGCCGCTGTTCTGGGAATATTCGGTGTCTACCTGATATTAGCTGTTTATGCCCGAAAAGAAGACAAAAAGGATGTTGCTCGGGTATGTACGTCTCAAATAAAACTGCTTGGCTGATGCGAAGGATTTACAAACTGAACCCTAAAACACAACACGAACATTCTGATAACGGATTCCTTAATTACGCATTCTTTACAGTACCTGCGGTTCGCCCATGAACAACTCTTAGCTCCTTTAAATCATGATCTAATTTGATATTTTAATTTGTTAACATTGTTGTTTAAAACACGGCTCGATGGAAGGGCATATAAATGAATTGATAATGCTTGTAAATAAAGTTTTTCTACTTCTACTACCAGTGAAGCTAAACCATCTTCTATTCTGTTAAAAAATTCGTTTCCTTGTATTCCAGGCTGGGGTGACACCTCTTGAAGACAACGAGCCTTATGACCAACACCATTACGAGATAACTGTGTACACTGGATACGGAAAAAAGGCAGGAACTACTGCTGAAGTCAATTTTATTCTCTCTGGTGATGAAGGTGAAAGTGAACCACGCACACTTAAAGACCCCAAACGTAAGACGTTCCAGCGACGTGGCGTCGACGTGTTCTTGGCAACTTTTCCAGAAAGCTTTGGAGAACTGAATTACTTACATCTGTGGCACAATAATGCAGGTAATTAAACTTAGTTTCAGGATACATTCGTGTTGGGTCACGAATGAATAGAGGCAAAGGCGGCGGCGCTGATTTATCTTTCGTAAACGGTCGACGCCATAATTGGTAACCAAGCTTTATGGAATTGACGATGCTATCTATATCTGCTCTAGTCTTTTAAAAGTGATAATGGAATATTCCAAACAATGTACACATTCATTTGCTTAGGGAAATATAAGTAATGGCAACGTTGAGCATAATTATTCCCATCATCTATATTACCATCTGGCAATTATTCACAAAGTCGTGTTTCAGTAAAAGTATATGAATTTTTCATTTCTGCTTTTACACTGTCAACCGGGTTTTAGGGCTATCTTGGCACCAATTTTAAAATGACTCGCTAAATCGTTTCTTTCTTATGGCAGGTCGCTCACCATCATGGTATGTCAGTCGCGTACTTGTGCACGACCTCAACAACGACAAGAAATTCTTGTTCATCTGCGAGGGTTGGCTAGCAGTTGAAGAAGGTGATGGTACGGTCGATAGGTTGATACCAGTGGCAGGTCACGATGAAATGACAAGCTTCAACCATCTGTTTTACTCCACAACGCAGAAGAACATCGCTGATGGGCACCTCTGGTTCTCAGTGTTTATGCGCCCTGCGAAGAGTCGTTTCACGCGGCTTCAGCGGATAACCTGTTGCTTAACACTGCTGTACTGTTCCATGATCACGAACGCTATGTTCTACCAGGTTGGAGGTGAAAGCGATCCTGCCTCTACGCTTCAGATTGGCCCCTTGGCGTTCAGTCTAGCTCAAATTGGCATCGGGATAATGAGCAGTTTGATCATCATTCCGGTGAACGTTCTAATCCTTGGAATCTTTCGTAACGTTGAAGCGAAACCGACGAAAGAAGAGCTCAGGGAGAGACGCAGCAAACGATCCTGCTGGTGGCTCCAGGAATTGTTTTTCTGCTTCTTCGACTTCAGCAAAAGCGACAAGAACGACTTCATCCAAATCCTGCACACGGGCCCCAAACAAGAAGAGCAGTTTTTGGACTTCAGGTCAAAGACAAACTTGGCAGAGAACGATGAGATTGCGCTCGGTTTAGGCGTGGAGTCCGAGGACATAAGTTTCATGATTTCCAAACAAGAGCGAAAGGAGGAAATGGAGAAAAAACAGAAGAAAAAGAAGAAAAAGAAGAAGAAATTGTTGCCCTATTGGTTTCTGTACGTTGCTTGGGTCATCTGCTTTCTGACATGTTTCACCACGGCCTTCTTCAGTGTCTTGTATGGGTTGCAGTTTGGCAAAGAGAAATCGGCTCAGTGGATATCCTCCATGTTGATATCGTTTTTTCAAGACGTGCTCATTAGTCAGCCAATCAAAATCCTTGGAATTGCCCTCATAATTGCCATTATTATCAAGAAACCCCCAGAGGAAGAGGAAGAAGATTATGGCGACAAGAAGAAACTCGACGACGAGGATTTCTTACATGAAGGTTCAAAAAGAGGTCAGTGGGACTACAAATCTTGCTCGACCCCACCCTCCACGACTTCACTTTAGCAACGCCCATCCCCTACCTCCCAAAATGGTTTGCCAGTATTTCATTTCACCAAGGGGAAGATTGATTCCAAAAGGTTCCAAATTTCAGCTTATTTATTGAGCACGAATCTTAGGAGGAGGTTCACCTCTAAGGAATGCGTAATTGGTGGGTGACGTAAACAGAATACCAGTTGTATTAGAAAGTAGCAGGTCATATCAGGGAGGGGTACGACCCCTGCACCCTGCTCCTACATCCGCCCCTGATAGGCAGTGCGTTCTCAGTGAAACTGTTTTTATTGCTTGTTTTACATGACTGCCCCCCTCTTTCTTTCAGAATCAAGCGACAAAAAAATGAAACCAAAGTCGCTTATTCGTCTTCAACCTCCCGACAAAACCAAACTGGAACAAGCTAGACAACTCAGGTATTAATACTAGTAAATTTCACCGCAATACCATTTACACGAAATATTGCAGGATGAAATATGTTTTCTTTCTTTTTTCGTTTCTTTTTCCATATTGATACCATCAGTATTGGTTTTGTTACTATATAATTGTAATTTATCACACTGTAGTAAGTTAGTGAATTGTTGTAAGTATTTTAATTTTTTTGTAAGTTAAATTGTAGGGGGTTCTTTGCAAGTATTTTTAAGTTTTTTATAATTGTATTTCTAAAAGAATATAACCGACAAGGTCTCCGGCATGGAGATAACAATATGTTCACATATACGATGACATAGATGGATTAACTGCTTCATTGCATAGGCAGTCCCATGATACACACAAAACAATGACAACAAATGACAGACCATAGTTTGCTAAAAATACTGTTTTCACAGTGTTTTTAATTTTAGCACTTCAAAATACGGTTTATCGTTTATTGTCAATTAATTCTAGTGTTACGCAATACAATTTATTTTGTGATAAATAGAAAACATAACCATTTGGTTATTGTTTCGAAAATGATGTACGAATGCGGATATTGCCTGTTTCGAGAACGGAAAAAACAGTTTTCCAAGAGCGTAAATGGGGGATACTACGATCTTCGAGCAGCAGGGACTGAAATATCAATGCATACTTTCTTGTAATTCTAGATTCGGAAAAAGCGGAGAGATGTTAACAACCAACACGTCTTTGTGGAATAAGCGTTACAGTGTCTTTTTAATCTTATTTTGCAGATTTAAAGAAATGAAAATGAATGCGATTATTAAAGAGGTGGTCCTGTACGTGTTTTTCGTGACCTGTCTGTGCATTGTCAGCTATTCTCATCGAGATCCGACATCCTTCGCTTTCAGGCAAACGATGTACAACTCATTTGTAGAAGGAGTTCACGGAGGCAAAAAGAGCTTTTCAGCGGTAAGTATCTTGGGCACTCGCGCGTAATGCGCCTGAGGCATGGCGGCTGAGTTAACGGCCAGCCAGGAACATTGTGTTGTATCCTTGGGCATGCGCAAGGAGATTTTCTCTCACAGTACTTCTCTCCACCCTGAAGAGTATAAATGTGTCACCCGGTGAATGTTGAGGGAAAATTCACACAAAAGGGGGGAAGAGAAGGTAATCTGCAATGATGCAATGTCATCAAGAAAAATATGAATAATTTGATCACCGCGCTATTAAAAGCTGCTTGTTTCCTTGCAACTACATTTAAGTTTGTTAAGGAATTAAGACGGAATCCGTTAGGACTTCGAGCATTCCTTGGACAAAATTATGCACCAAAATGATTTACACCTTATTGCAAGCTTTTGTGTTACTACTTAAAATATATTATCAAGAGAAATCTTTTCTAACAACACCAAACGTCGAAAACAAATTTCGAAGTTCCACTGAATTCCACTGAATCGCTTAAAAGATGTGAAATATTTCCTATAGCTTGCGAGCTTTGAAATTCATTTTCTCAGGCTCTGATAAGAAATTGTTGTACCAAAATTATTTACACCTTATTGCAAACTTTTGAGTTACTACTTCAAATATCTTATCAAAAGAAATCTTTTCTAACAACACCAAACATCGAAAACAAATTTCGAAGTTCCACTATAATCCCACTGAATCGCTTAAAGGCGATTTTACAAAATGGTTACACGCTAGATTTTGCCTAAAGTTTGTGATCTTTAAAATTCATTTTCTCGGGCTCTGATAAGAAATTGTTGTCGGTGTTATCACAAATAATTACTTACATCTTTACCTTTTATTAAGGGTAAAAAATAACGCAATATGATTTAAATTATTCTGGTACTCGATTTTTGTCCAACTTAAATAAATATTACTCAACTTCCTGATGGATTCCGTCTTAATTAAGACTCGTAAAAGCCTGCCGCAACCTCGTTCCCAGACTCTTTTCCCTGGCTTTTCCCGCCCCGCCTCCAAGTCAGGGTAAAGACCCTGGGAACGAGGCCGAGCCTGGCGTTTCCATAGCATGTTGCAGATTATCCTCATAATTTGTAACTTCCTTCCCCTCGCCATTTGCCGACCACTGTTCCTACAGGGTCAGAGAGGCACATGTGAAAATCAAGGTTGCTCTCGTAGTTATAAGGATAACTCTTATGTCATACATGCTAATGGCGTTTCGATTTTAACCTGGATTTGCCCCAGATTGCTATACATGCGTTGATACACACGATAATGTTATTTAAATAAAATCGCTGATTTTCAAACCCTGTGCGTCCTGCCAAGCGAATTAAACGAGTGACTTGGAACGCGTCTAATAATAACTATCCATGTTGTTGTTTATTTGTGCGAAATGTAGATTGGCAGCCGTGAAAACTTTTACCTGTATGCCAAGACGACACTATTGAATGCTCTCTATACCACAACATGGTATAACGGAAATGACACCGAGCCCGGCTTCACTGCTGACTTGACGGCTTACATCATAGGAATGGCGAGATTTAGACAACTCAGAGTGGAAAACCGTGAGTGATTTCTAGAGATTTGCTTGTTGTTATTGTATTAAATTGAAATAGAATAATTCCGTTCTATAGACTGCGAACTTGAAAATTACTTTTTAATGGTTGCAAGCCTTCAAAGTGGACAAAAATTTATTAGCAGTAAGTATAACTGTATTTTGCCAGGTGACCCTTTCAGCTCAAAGGCCCTTTCTCTGTGCACGAGGAACAATTGGAATAAGTGGCACTGGGACATAAGATTTGATTGGCTGAAATCTAACAAAGGGAGTCCAATCGAATCATTGAAACGGTTTATCTAATTGGAGATCCTTGGTTTGATTCAAGCCAATCAAATCATGTGTCCCCAGAGTTCCTCATGCACAGGCCCAGGCCCAATCAGGCCCAGTCGGCTAAGAGGGACGAGTAGTTCTTGGCACGAGAATGCTCAATTTTGTTTCCAGGCCTCTTGTGTGCGAAGTCGAAGGCGAAGATCTTACCTTCATCAATTCTCCACTTGCACAATCTCATAATACACCCCTTCTACCTCCCAAAAAATTTGCATAGGTATTGTTTTAGATTTCCTTTGGGACATCTTCATGTCCCAGGAGAAATTGCAAACAATGATTATGCAAAATTTGGGGTGGTAAAAGAGGTGTATTATGGGATTTGTGCAAGTAGAGAATCAGGAAGCCTTCAGCTTTGTCCAAAAGAGACCTGGGTACGAGTTTACTGGCGCCTTTCTGGACCCTGCCAAATTTGGTACATTCTGATGAATGTTTCCTGTTGATAACCAGATAGCTGTGAAGTTGCACCAGACTTCAGGCGTTACACCGACGAATGCAATGATTGGTACGGGTTTTTCGCTGAAGACAACGGTCAGTATGATATCGGCTGGGAACCGTTGAAGAACGAGTCTCTATTCAACCCTCCTTTCACTTACCAGGCGTGGGAATTCAACACATCAGATGAACTGGACACCTTGCCTGTTATGGGTAAGACTGACACGTGAACATGCTTGCGAGTGTAAGAACGTAAAGACCGGGATACAACAGACAACAAGGCTCTCTCTGCTTCAGAATCAAGTCAATGCGACATGCTGCGACAGAATTTTGTTGCTGCGATTAGCTGGTTTGAATTCGTGCGATTGGTCGCAGCGACAAAATGCTGCGGAAGGGACAAAATTCTGTCGCTGTCATACGAGGAGATTACTGACGAGGCAATTTGTTGCCGCAATGTTGATATTAACATCTGAAAAAGGGAGAAATACAAGTTTATCTGACAACTGACCTCTGCAAAGTATGACGCCAACTTGACACTTAAAGGAGTTACGTCATCGTTCGTGCACTTTGAAAAATTTAGCCCAAATTTTTCAAAGTCGTCATTTTCAACCTGTTTCAATCTTCGCCATCCATTCTTGTTCCTTTTTGGTTTAGTATCACTCCTGTGGTGTTTTTCTTCCTTAGAAAACTATTATTTTTTAGGTCTTTTACATTTTAAGGGTACTTTAGGCTGTCAAAGAAATGACTCAAAATGTCGTGACTTAGCTGCTTTAACATTCTTGATTTTAGCAACTAACAACAGACGTAAACTTAAAATTGTATTGGATGAAGAGAAGGTGTGTGAAAAGAGAAAAAGGGGGAGGGGGTGGGAGTAGATATATAGGAAGCTACAATACGATGCCTTATAAATCTTAATTCAGTTTTACCGGATTTTATTATTTATGATTGGCGTACAGGCCATGGGATATGAGCTCATATACCATGTACGTATCAGCGAGAGCAGCCGGAGAGCTCAAATAATACTGCAATTCATTGCACTCGCGCTAGTTGGAGTGGGGTTGTTACGCAAAGCCCAATCCGGCTGTAGTACGCGCCCGTTACTTATCTACCATCTCATATCCAACGTGCGCTCATGAAATAAGCGTTCAATAAAGAGATAGATGTCGCGCTTGCAGATGCAGATTTGAAGTGAAAGTGAAAAAGTTTATTCTAAACTGCTCCACATGTTACATTTTATAGGATTCGTATCTACATATGGTGGAGGCGGATTCGTCGCAGACTTAGGTTACACAAGAGAGAATGCAACAAAGATCATTCAGAAGCTGGAAGACAATGACTGGATCGACGCTCAAACTCGCGCTGTCATCGTTGAAGTAGCAGCTTATAATCACGTGGCAAATCTGTTCTGTGTTATGACTTTAGTGGTCGAATTCCTTCCGACCAATGGCGTCTTTCTTTTCACTGATCTCAAGATTGCTCGGCTTTTCACTTTCGGTGGTGGTTTCGAATCATTCCTCTTGGCATGCGAGTTTTTCATCCTCTTGTTCTTCTGTGTTTTTATCTATCAAGAGCTCAAGCAGCTCTACAGACTACGCAAAGGCTACTTTAAAGAGTTTTGGAACTATATCGAGTTTACCATGATTATCTTGGTGTTCACGTGCGTCGGCATGTTTTTCACGCGCTCGATGCTCGTCACTCAAGCGATTTCCAGTCTTGAAAACAACCCTGGAAAATACGTCAGTTTTGGCCGAGTGGCGTCCTGGAATGAGGTATTCATGTATATGGTTGCCTTAGTTGTGTTCACGGCGTGGATTAAAGCAATCAAGCTTCTTCGCTTCAATCGTCGCATCACGATCCTTGCACAGACCTTAAAGGGTTCGGCTGGTCCTTTGGCCGCGTTTTCTGTGGTATTCTTAGTGTTTTTCTTGTCGTACACACTGTTTGCTTTTGCAGTGTTCGGCAAGGACATTTCTGAGTTCTATAACTTTGTCTCCACGTGCGAGACCGTGATGGGAATTTTACTTGGGGCGTTTGACTACAGGGCCATTGAAGAATCGGCGCCTATCCTGGGGCCCTTGTTTTTCTTCTCCTTTATGGTCATGGGCACTTTCATTTTGATGAACATGTTCCTTACCATCGTCCTCGACGTGTTCTCCGAAGTGAAGGAGGGCATAGACGAGCAGGAGAACGAGTACGAAATTGTCGACTTTATGATCAAGCGCTTTAGGAAATTCACTGGAATGCAGCCGAACAAGGTCGCTGTTTCTGACGAGCCGCTGGACAAAAAGAACATTGAGGAAGACGTGAGTAAAGATCTGCTGGCTTTGAAGAGCAAGAAGGGAATGAAAGCCAAACGAAAGTTCAAACCAATAGACTTGGTGGATCAGCGATTTACGAGACTGGAATCATCTTTGAGTGGGTTCTATTGTGAGGAGTGGGCTGAGGAGCGTCTGTTGGATCACATTGTGGAGAGGCGATGGGGTGTCAATGCCGAGGCCGCCTACGCGGAAGCTGACGCGGAGCTTAACGAGGAACAACAGGTCGAAGAGCTACGTCAAGATATGTACGAGGCAGCAGAGAGGTATGACGCGAATGAAGATGGTGGAACATTCAATTTGAGCTTTGAGGGAGACATGTTCTCGCCTTACCCGTGGAATTCCACTGATGCATGAGGACTTCATTGCTCTGGAACTGGCGTCAGCATGATATCTTGCAATTTGGCATAGAACAGTTTTCATTTGAGTGTTGAAAAAAAGTTCGCCTAGTTTTGGTTTTTCATTATCAAGCTTGGAAATGTGACTACATTAAATTGCTGTATAATTGAATACCTGAATTATATATGCCTGAATTTCGTGCAGGCTTTCTTTTCTCAACTTCGCGCGATGATCTCTCATTTTTTAATACATTATATATCAAGCTTGTTGATTGGTTTAGAAAGCTCGCACCAGTGCTTTCTCAGCCAATCAGAAGAAAAAAAAACAGTCGCGGCTCGCTCTCATACGTTTTCCCGCGCTTTTTGCCAACCGTTGCTTGCTTCGAGTTTTGATTGGTTCACTGGCTTGTCTGTCTCCTTTGTAGTTGATAAGAGTGACAACTTTGGGTTTCAACTGGTTTTCGACACTCAATGGAAAATCGCTCTGGTGTATGAACTACAAGTTAAGTTAACTAGCTGTGTAAATTGTGAGCAAAATATGTCAGTTTTTGGATATATAAGATATGTAGCATGCACTCAACCATTCAGTACAGAGCTTTCGGGGCCATTTAGTATTAGTTCAAACTGAAAACCAAAAATAATGGTTTAATTTTGTTACTTAAGATTATATCACTGCATTGAAACACCATGGATGGTGAGGACGGAAGTGGATTGAAAATTGAACAAAAATGCCAACCTTTTAAAATTCTCAAGCCATCCCCTGATGAAAAAAAAAAAATTAGAAAACCAGCTATTAGAAGGGACCTCTGCTCGCAGGGTATTATGGTTTGCTCTCCCTGCTAAATTTTCATTTGATATCTTCAACAACAACAACCATTTTATTTCGCTATAGACTTAAAAGTAATAAAATACAGCAAAAATGAATCAACTTAAATAAGCAAGAAAACTACTCAGAATTCTTCGCAATTCTGCAGAAGCATTTTTTGTACGAGTTATGAATTGACCCGGACACTGCAAAATCACCGCGACAATGCCCTTTTAAGATAGATGCCTGATCACAGTTTAACCTATAGCAAGTTGTATAAAGGACCGACATAACTTGCTGATAATATTAATATTAATTAGCTAATATTAGTGTAAGCGTTTCATGGGCGACTTACTAATTTTTTTCCATTTTATAAAAGCTTTTCCGTTGACTGATATGAATGTAAATCATGTTAGCCGCATATCCAATCTCTCCGGCTTGAATCTTGAAACATCAATGGAAAAACACGTATTCTATTCTAACACGTATTCTAAAGTATTTTTTGTATGTTCGACTGTCTATTTGACTTGAGTTAGTTGCTCATTCAGTGTTAATTACTGCTTTTATTTCGTTTACTTATGCATGAAATATTTATGCGGCGATATTTTCTTCTGTGTATTACCAGTGACGACGTAGCCTACTTCACGCAAGTGAGTGGCAAGCTGATCTTTGAACATGTATCACATATTTGGGGGTGTTCTTGGTTTCACTTCAGTTTGAAAAGTCATTTTGTAAATAAGGGTTAAATTGCTCTTTCATGGTCTCACATGAAATACATTCATCACCTTTCTCACTTAGGTGTGCCAATTGTCTCATATCTCTTTTTGGTGGAGCTCCGCTGTCCGCAGGGCCGCTAGGCAGAGCCCCATGTTCATAGAGACCAATGCATATTTTTTTGTGGTCATCATGACCAGCGGTATGGCTCGCGGGCGCGTACGTACGTCCGACGTACAAACAATGCCTCTGAGTCGCTCAAACATTGCGGCCTTGCTCAAGCTCCATAAGTAGGTTTATCTTGGCATTGGCATAGGTCGGTATTGGACATTTGTGACATTCATGTTATGTCGATTGAGAGCTGTCAATGAAAACAAGGTATTCAATGATCAGCCTGTATCATATGACCATAGCAGTAGCAGTCCCGGGCTCTGGTGTAAAGCTCGTCGAGGTAAATATGACATACACAAAACTACGCAAGTCAGCAGCATTATCGTTCGCGGTCCTTTACAGTTTTCACTTTTCAATTAACTTTAACTTTCGGTTTTAATTCTTCCGAGGCGCGAAGAATAACCGCTTCAATGCGTCCTCTTCCCGGTCCTGGCCAATTTTGAAAGGTTGTTGGAGAAAAAAAATATTTAGAAAAGTCCGGGTTTAAACTCGGCCTCCCATAGAAATCTTCCGATCGCAAGGAAAGTGCCCCCCCCCCCCCGATCCCCATTCCCCCTAACCAACTGAGCTATTCGACAACCTGTGAAATGTACTTTTAACGGTAAAGGTACTACCTTTCTTCTTCAGGGCCACTCCACTGATACTGATAAGAGACGACTGGGGACGAGTCAGACCTAGAAATTGTGTGACGTGACCGGTAGCCCGAAGATTGCCTTTATGACGTAACAAATGTCAAAACGATTGGCAATGTACGAGAGGGCTCACGTACGCGGTGAATGAAATGTTTTCGCAGACGAGTGACACTTTTAATATTCTCAGTGTAACAGGAAAGTCAGATTGAGATTCTAGCGACATTCGTCAAGCTTTTAATTTTAGGAGAACATTCACCGAAACGGTGGGTATGAAGTAGATTAGCAGGAGATAGCAAGTTTCATTCAAGCGGAATCGGTAGCGCCGTGTTTAATACCCTCAAAACTTGAATTTGACTGTATTTTCTGACAACTGAGCACACAACTTCCAATAATTTCAGCGATGCTAATTTTTTCTACTATGGAACTGAGATTTTAATACTGTTTAATTAATAATATAACGATTTAATCGCCAAAATTTCCAGAACGTACCGTGCCAAATGTGAAATGTTAAATTTATTCAGCAACTTTTAGCATTGCAGTAACTAGTAATTAGCTGTTGTTTAATAATTATTCTTTGAATTTCATAAATAATTAATCTTTGCAGGGGAATACATGCCAAGAAAGTTTTGATAGAGCGTCGGGAAAAGATATGTGATCGATCTAGGAAGCAATCGCGGAAAAAGGGTCTATTGTGGCAGCATTCAATTTTCGCTCGACGTCGAAAAAATATATTATCAGCTGAGATTTCCTATCGCTGTCAAAGACACGTGTGCTAAATGATATTTGGAGCAGCCTGGCTTCTGTACACGAGTTCGAGTTGTCAGGGCGCCATAACACACCTACAATTCATATTTCACGTCTTTTTCACCGCAGTTCACGCTGTCGACTTCTACCAGACTGCAAGTTAACTTCAGAACGCCTTTCCTTCGACCCAATGGCTGGAGCATTGTTTGTGACTGCATTCTTCACAATCTTCGCTAATGTTGATTTTGTTCGAGGTAAGAGAGAACCAATATTTGTCATTCTTATTTAGTCGTCGCAGGGCCGATTTATTGTTGTCGAAAGGCCAATGAACTAGCATTCGTGTGTTTTACGTCGATGACATCTCAGCGCAGCAAGCATTCTCTGCTTTGTTTTTGTTTTTAAAGCGGGTACATTTAAGTTATGCAATCGTGCCGGGCATAGGCGGGGGGCATTTGAACTGAGCTGAGATTTTCTGTTGTAATGTTATGGAAAACTTTATTTAAACACGGAGAATCCATCAGTTAAAGGGACACAGTCAACTGGTGCACATGCGCATTAGATACCATTTCATAGCCAATTTGCATATCATACTTTATCGCGATCCATACTGGCATACTGGTTTAACCAAATATGAATAACAATATCATAGGATGAGCAAAGTCACACTCAAAAACAGGTTTTCAGTAAACAATTTAAAATCGAGTGAAACACTGGGAAGATTAAAGCGGATTTGAACCTATACTTTTCAGCACCCCTTCCCTCTCCCTCTCCTAAATTTTGGGCAAAAAAATTGGCAAAAAAAAAAATAAAAAAAAATGCCCGTACGCGTATGGTTACACCAAACACATGTTATGTTAAATGAATGAATAAATGAACTTTATTTAAGTGCCAGAGTGTTGAGCTAGATATTAGCTAATTGTGAACACCAAGAGGACATTCCAAATACAAAATAAAAAAAGATTAAAATGGGGGTATTATGAAATATTTAGAATTTACAATTATTTGGTTAAAAAGTGATAAAATTAAATTGTAAATGTGGTTAAGAGACACATAAGTTACAATTGGTACATGTACCCTCAGTAAAAAAAGTCACGTCTTTCTTTCTGATGTGCCTTCTAAAATTGTCCAGCGATGGCCGCTGTCGATCACTTGAGGATAGTCGTCGTCGTCGTCTTCGTCGTCATCATCATCATCATCTTTATTTATACATATATACAAAATATGCCCTTCCATCGAGCCGTCTCTAGCCTAGATCGTAGAGACCCTGTTCGCAGGGTAGCTCTGGTTCGCGCTTGAAAAATTTTCAGTATTTTGTTTTACAGGTTTTGGTTATCAAGATAATCCCGTCAAATGTGAGCCCAGGAGGGTCGTACTTCCACTGGACGCCCCTCGCTATCAGTTGTATCCTTATTTCATTGATGATTTTTACCGATGCAGTGGAAGCTGTGGCGGTGTCTCGCCGAAAACTTACCACTGCGTCGCAAAAACCAGTAACAATGTCATCGGAGATGTGCTGGATTTAGAATCGAATGCCCCGAAGCAGATCTCTGTTGTAAATCACACAAGCTGCGAGTGCACGTGCGTAACGAAGGCTGAAGACTGCTCCGAGAATGAAGATTTTGTGGAAGGCACATGCAGCTGTCAATGTCAATACCAGGATGAACCTCCGACCCCGTGTCCCAGGAGATTTAGGTCAGTTTCAACCTCTTATGCGCATATAGGGAATCGTTGTTTACAATATTTGCCTCATTAGCATAAGCGATTCAGTTTCTGATGGAGCTACAAAAAAATCAGTTCTGAATATTGAAAGTTCATAGCACGATTAACTCTGCCAATGAATTTCAGCTCGATGTATTGAATTACTTTTGTCTGACGCGGGTTTAAAAACTCCAAATTTGACAAAGAATTTTGGTGTTTTTGAAAGACAATTTCTCCTTGAATATTACACGCAAAGAGCTAAAAATTTCACCATATACTAAATTTCAATAGCTCGTTAACTGTTTGGAGTCCATTCATATCTAACATGTTGCCTTCTGTACGCCAAGCCGTATGCTAATGAGAAAAAGGTAAACAATGACGTCAGCATGAATCCTTATAATGTTTTCAGTTGTTGAACAAAACAACGAAAAAAAAAAATTGAAAGGGCGGGCGAGGGCTGGGAGTTGCGGGGGTGGTGGTGTTTCGCAGTACAATATTTAGATAGCATTTCAACTTTGTACATCTACGTGAATATTTTATGTTGTTCTTGTAGCTGGAGTCCTTTCCAATGTAAATGCATTTGCGCAGGACCAGTGGAATTTTGTCCCGTTTCAAAGGTATTTTCGCACAAAACATTTGTCTTTATGCCTTCATCTCCACACAGGAAGCTTTCGAAGATGCGGGTTGTAGTTGTATGGTTACTTTTCACATACTTGACTCAATGTCATAGCTCACCAAGAGAATCCTTAGAACATCCGACCAGTCTGCGGATTGCCGTGGGTTCGATTACCATTACAGGACCGTAGGGAGGCGGGAGGGGGGGGGAGGGTAGGTGCGTGTATTTATTTATCTGTTTTTTATCCTTGTATAGTTATATATTTCGATCCTACATGTACGTCTTATTTACTCGTTGCCAGTTTTGTCCTTCGTTTCTATCAGTGTTTTAAAATGTTAAATTTAAATTTAAATCATTTTAGGAATGGAGTCACGAAGCTTGTGGTTGCGTTTGCACTCAGGTTGCAGTGGAAAGGTGTAAATCTGCGAAAAAATATCTCAACGCCACAACGTGTAAGTGCGAGGACCCAGTAGTGAGAAACGTGGGGCCAGGAGTTACTGGCAAAAGAACTGGTAAGTAAAAACTTGAATAAATCTGCAAAATGAAACACGGACACCACTGCAATGGTCGTCATTCAGCTGATAGCGAGGAACCTGCGAGCGAGCGTGGAGCGAGCGAGGAGTGAACGAGGGAATGGAAGAAGCGGGAGGGGTAGATATCCCTGTTGTTTTCCACACAGTATGGGAGACCGGACAATCTTATAACGTGAAATCCTTTGTCTAACTTGTCTACAGCTAGCAGCGCGGATTAAGCGTTTTATTTCCGGTCATCAGGCAAAATTTCTTATTCGCGTATGTATATTCGCTTGCATACACAAGAGATGTATATTCGCTTATTCCCCCCCCCCCGGGGGGGACATCCGTTTTTGTTGCAAGACATTCTAGATGGGACTGTTGGTAGTTGCCCATTTATACACCAAATCACACCTGGGTGGAGAGAGGCACTGTACAAAATGGGACTGCTCGATCGAAGGTGTGGCGCGCTTACCATATCAAGTTTCTCTTGGGTTGAAGTGAATAAAAATCACGTACCTCTAGAATGAATGTCACAAAGCTAAACTCTCACTCGGAAGTTTGCAGCTTGTGGATAAATAAAGTAAATATTAGTTAGCCATTGGCTGTGTACAAGGTAACGAAATCGTTATTTTTTTAATGTGAGAGGAGTGCTGTACTTATGGTTAGTGCGTTGGACGCCGGACGGAGCAGTCCGCGTTCGAACCTCGGCCGCGGCACTGCGTTGTGTAATGAGCAAGACGCTTAATTTCTTGCACTCAGTTTCACCGTGTTGTATAAATGGGTACCGGTAAATTTAATACTGGGGAGGGGGGTAGCCCTGCGATGGACTAGCATCCTATCCATGGGGGATTAGGGATACTCGAAGTCGCTTTATGCCACAGAAATAGAGGATATTACATGGTCGCGCGGAGATACGAAATTTCTCTTCGAGTGTTGAAACATATTTCACTCGTTCGCGCGTATCTTATTCTATTTATTATACAAACACCAATGAACTTCCAAGCCTTTTCACTTTTGCTGCGAAAGGTGCCATTTATTACATAACCATAGCAACGATATCTTCACGTGTGAAGATATCATGTTTACGCGCGAATGCTCACCTGGTATTTCACTGCTGTTTATTTTATTTCGCGCAGTTGCTTACACACGAGCGTTTTTCCCATAGTCGAAGAGGTAAACTGGAAGCGGATATTAGCAGTGGTGGTAGCTGAACTTGTCTTTCTAATTGTGCTGTTTGACTTGTACCTGCATTGGAGATACGAGAAAGGAGTCTTTCACTGGATGTTTGTCAATTGTCGTTGCCACCGTAAAGGTCTGTTGATGTTGTTGTTGTTGTTTTTAGTTTAGTTGTTACCTTTTGGACACAGATCCTCGAAAGCATATAATTTCTCCAAAAATGACAACTCATTCGACTCAAGATCACCAAATTTCGCGAAAATGTTGTCATGGTATAACGTTAAAAGCAGGCATAAAATAAAATAAAATGAAACAACAAAACAGCTTCACAATTTGTAGGGGAAATAATTACATGCTAAAAAATAGATTCGTGATCTCTGACCAAAATTTGGCTATTTTTGTATAGTCGGGTAGAGTAGCGGGTATTATATTTTGCTTTATTGTTTTTAATAGACACATTTAATTGAAGTATCAGAAACATTTTAGTAGTCTGAATCAATAATACGTGAGCTTGTGGATAGACATGTACCATATGGAGATACAAGCCCCGTGTTCAGGCGCTGATTGGTTATTCGGAAAAGCGCCTTCCTGCGCGCGCCAATCCCACAATGGCAAGCGAACCGCGCACTTTCAATTCCAAAACGCAAAACGCTTGGGGACAAGACAGATATAGATTGATATGTCTGTTTTGGGTTAACTGCCATGCATTATGCACTCTCACATACAGATACCACAACTGGCGCTCAAGCAATTACAAGAACAACTAACACGACGGCAAGTACATCCAACGGAAATCAAAACTATAGTCCCTCTTTAATCAATGAAAAGAGAGCTGAAACTGGAGTGTAGTATAGCAACAACAACATGAGATACCATACTATATACCTATATACTCAAGCCGGCGCTGGACTGGTGCCGAGATGCGCCGCATAACACTGAAAGTGTGGTCCTAAAACGTTTAAAACGTTTTTACTCAAGCCGATGCCCAAAGGCCGCGTTCCCTTAATCAGCGGCCAGGAAACGCGAAGCTGCTTCACGAGGGGGACGCTAGGCTGATTTCCGCCGCTCTCTCGAGTCCGGTCTTCGTTCGGGGGAGCGCGGGCTCCGGCTGCATGGTAACACCAGGTTTATGCCAACTGGGCGACACTGTTTCGATGAGGAATTTCAAGTGGTTGAATCATTGAGAAAAAGTCATTCCGAAAAGCAACGACAGGCCTTAAAGACTATACAACTTGCGGTCAATTAATTTTCCTTCCTGCCGTTCGCAGGTTAAAAAGACTAAAGTTACTTGTCAATTTTCTTTTATAAAAAAGATGTATGTACATACGTGCCGTTACTTGTAATAAATATATTACTGAACTGGCCATTGATGTGGCCACTGAAATTAATAGTAGTTTTATAAATAATTAATAAAACATTAACTTATTAATATGTTATATGTGTTTGTTGAAGTTTTATTCTGTAACTAGAAGATACTCTCAACGGGTTGGTTGCAAGGCATGTATATAGAAGGCTAAAACTATGCCGCGAAAATAACTTGGATTTCTGAAGGATTCAAGCAAAGATTATTAAGAAATAAACAAGAGAGATTAAAGGTGTGTTATAAAAAAATAAGGCTTCCATTAGCTAAAGTGTAGGAACGCCGGATAGGACAAAGAGTCTTTTAGGTATTAAGAGGGCCCTTCAAAATATCCAGAAAAGATGCGGCTACGGTTGATTTATATCTAAATATTTTCAGTTGAAAAGTTTCGAAAGAGATTCCATATTTCTACTGATGGTATGAAGAATGGGTACTGCATTCTGTAGAAAGTGTATGAAGGGGTCAAAACACCTTTTCTTTACAAACAGCGGAAACCCGTTAATCCGGTTTTCAGTGGGCCACGGCAGAAATCTGACATGAGAAAATTACTGACTTAGCTATTGCTCGGGTCAAAATTAAGTAGCCGTAACAACGATGTTGCTATATTGACGAGGTGGCGGTAAATATAATGGACATAGTAACAGTATATCTCTGTAGTTTATGAAAGTTTAAGGGGTTAGACCCCGGGGCGGAGTCTCCCTGTATAAAACCTGTTGAGCGCTGATCTCCTGGGGCGTGACTTTCTCTAACTCCCCTCCCCGGCCCCGAGATAAAACTTTATTGGCCCTTATCCCTTGTTGCTACTTGTTCGAGTAGCCGGGTTAACCTGTTGTTATAGTCATCAATCCGGAAATAGTTAGTATAAATTAAGCGAAACATCACCAGGATCACGTGTCTTTCCTGTTTACTAATAACGCATGTACAGGAAGTTAAAAGCTAACCAAACTTTTCAATTCGGAGTAAAACAGGAACTTAAACAACGATTTTCGTGATATTTGTTCTCTTCTGTTTGACAGTGAAAGATATATTATGCTCCTTTTATATGAAGGCAAACTAGCCCCTAAATAAAGTTTGTTTCCATGGGCCATACCGCCGTCCATCTTGAATTACCACCCGATGCTGCGTTACATTCTGTCACGAATTTAGAGCTGAACGTAAACCACAAGGAAAGGAAGAGACCCCAAGAAACAAAGGTGACCTAAAATGGGATGGATTGCTGAAAAGACCTCGGGGAACATAAGCATCTAATTTTATACAAGCCAGGCGGTGCAATTGTTTTGAAAATGAATCAAAAGGTATGCAAAATCAGATTTTTAATGACCTTTTAGACCTTTAATATGGCTGCAGGGTATTTAAATACGGTTCATATTTCACTTTTGACCCGTTATCCCACGCCCTAACCATACTTGGTAACCGTCACGATTGTGTTATTCGCGGTTCGTGCACCCAGTCGAATTGACGTCATCACTGACCGGAAGTAATTTTCTTGAAATAAGCTTAAACGCCGTGTGTTCCATTAGTCCAACCTTGTGGTGTTACGAAAAGTCCACTCGTGCTCGGATCCCAACTCGAGAAAGCAACCTTGAAAGGTAGAGTCGAAAGGTAAGTCTGACATGGATGTATATTGCACGGTACTGCAGTCAATACGCACATTCGCAACTTTCCCGCTTCATTGCTCTATCAATGGAGCGTGTACAGAATTAACTCTGTACTTAGGAATTTTTCATAACGACCTCCATAACACCACAAAATTGCTTTTTATCAAATGCAAATTTCAAGAAGTTATTGTTAGTGATAACAACTCCTTGAAATCGCTTCGGAGACGGCTAAATCTCTTTTGAGAACACTGTTTTCAGCCAAACGCTAGCAAGCTTCGCAAATTGAGCATCTGCGAAACTTTGGAAGCCAATTTCAATACGGTATGTAAATTATATATCTTTCTTTTAGTTGACACGCCAACTTGAGGCTTTCTCTTATTTGCTGGCTGAATAAATTTGCGGCTGAGAAAGTTTCGCTAACTTTGGGTGTTCTCTTTAAAGATGAAACATCGTTGTTTTTCAGCTTGGAAATGAAGTCTATAGTTTTCAAGTTTTAGACGGGGGTATCAATGTCCTGCTTAGAGTGCATTTCACAACATATAAAAAATCATCGCGGACATGGTTCATGATGTGATTCATGTTAGTTTGAAGAAAGTTTACGAGTAAGAGAAAACGCGTCGACTGAACACGTCTATTACAGGAATGAAAGTTTACTTTTGCGTTTTCTTTTGCTCCATGCATTGAGCTGCACAACCATCTAAGGCTGGTAAAAAAACCTTTCAGGTCTGATTTTGCAAAGTGTTGTAATACTATGCCATCGATCCTTGCATGTCAGTCCACATATTATCTCTCAGCATTTAAACCTATTTGCATGTGAGATCAATTATTTCTTTGTGTTTTACTGAAAGACCTTTCCGTTGCTTAGTGAAAGTGTCTTATCTATTTAAAATTCATGAATTGAAATTCGTTGTAATGCCGAAGGTCGGGTATGCGTAAATGAATTTCCTGGTGTCTATATCTTAAGAAAAACAAACATTTATGTTAGAAAAACAAATCTCAGTTATGGTTAGTAGGTGGTAACTGATGAAAGTTATCTGAGAGGATCTGTGTTTGCTCCGTGTAACCGCAAAGTTTAGCGGAAAAAAGTCTATAATCGCCATTTATGTTCCTGTCTCTGATGCCTCCCAAGAAAGACAATTCGGGAACGGGACAGAAACAAAGCTGAATTGTTTCAGATTTCTACATTTCCGTGTGGGCCAGAGGTTTCTCTGCCCCTGTCTTCGTTTTCTTTTTAATTTGAATCACCAATTTGTTGAGAAAATCTCTAATTCAAAGTGGGCTAAATGCTTACCGAGTTTCGTAATAATGTATCCCACTGGCACTTTTAATAATTTTTTTTCAATAACAACGAAACGTGAACTCTTCGTGGCCTTCACGGGAAGATTGCATTGTACAGGAAATGGTCGGCAAGCTTCTGAGACACGCAGAGAGTAAATTAAAAACGTTTACTGCAAAATGCGCCCGAAATTCTTGGAACTGAGAGTCGCTGAAACTCTCAGTGATTTAAGAAGCATTTTCTTACTAGTTGAATTGACTTCCGTGGGAGTAGCCTTTATTTTGCTTAAACAGGAAGCCTTGCGCCAATACACGCTGTTGTCTGATTAGATGCGCATCCGGTTTTGGCGAAAAAAATGCGCGCCCGGTTATAGAGTTCGCGTGACGTCACGGCGGCTATGTTGGAGGAGTACAACAAAGTAATGGCAGCCATGTTGGACGAGTGAACAAGTCTTTTGGGAATTGAACTCTTTTTCATGCCAATGGATTCGGCCTTTTGCAACAACCGGTCATATAATTCAGAATACGCCATGATTGAGCACAAGCTTATTATGGGGCATCCAAAACAAAACGCTTTAACCAGTCAGCTTGACTTAAAAATCTTCATCTTTGACACAGCACGGGAAAAATAATAAGCTTGCCCTCCAGCGTGGCTGATTTTACACCGTATAGTCGTTTGGAACTCGCAAGAAGATGACGATTTTGCATGATCTATTAAAAATTATTATTTTTTTTTTGCGGAAGGTTGTCGTCACAGAAACTTCTATTCGAAAAAAATAGTTACTTTTATAAGGTAGATCATACAAACGACTTCCGCGACTGTATGCGGATGGAGGGCATGATTCAGCTGACAATCTGAACATCCATTCTTTAGGTACTTCAAAAGGTACTCTCTGAAGAGCATGCAAGAAGGAAAAATGGAAAACAAAGCTTACAATCCTGTCAAAATGTCGATGATATTTTGTTTGTGTCTGTTGGAGCTGCTGGATATCACTGTTTCCGCCAAAAAAGCGAAAAGTAAGTAGAATTGAATAACATTTCTCAATCTCAATTGTCCAGGTTGACGTGAGAGACATCACGGTCCCGGCATGCTCACTGTCCCGGCTATCAGATTGTATTGCAAGGGAATGGCAAGGAATTCTTGGGCATACCGGGGGGTTACTCCCTTATATGGGCCATACGGGGACGTGCCGCTGGATGGGGTACGGTTTTCGACTTCTCAGTCCTGAACAGGATATATAATTCAAGCGAGTCTGTCCTAAACAGGGTATGGATAATAAGGAGTCGCCCAAGACAGGGTATGGCTTCAAGACTTTCGTCGAGTTTTAAGCATATCCGAAATCAGAAATGTTCGTCAGTATTGAGTGCTTATTTAGCCAGTCATCTCTGATAGTATAGGGATGCCACTTAAGGTGCCAGGATTAGATATTAGCGCTACAGTATAGGTCATGCAGGGTTTCGGACCTCCAGCGACACCCCTGTACCCAAACATGGATCAGGTACTCCCCACCCTTGGACGGGGAGGCCCCGTTCTTAAAGAGTACCTTTTCATGCTGGAGGTACATAAAAGGTTGGTCACTTCACGATTTGAAGTATAACAAAGGTTAGGGAAAATGTTATTTACTTATTTATAAGCGCTTATCAAAACGCACAGAACAGTGCATCCATATGCACCCTCGTTTTTCTATGAGCGAATAGTCAACGAAGCGCAGACGACTTGACTATCGAGTGACGTCCTATCACGGAATAGAACTGAAGCAATCGGGAAACCAATCAGACTCACGGATTTTTAAACAGAGCACGCCCACGGTTTATACTAACTAATACTAACAATGATAATTTTACTCTCCTCAGATTTGTACAATGTTCACTGTCAAACTTATGAAGCTGTGGTTCCTTTGGACCCAAGCAATCATGGTTATTTCCCTTATTTCGTCAAGCTCCACCGCTGCGCTGGTTCGGCATACACAGTTTCTCCAAACGTCCAGCACTGCGTGCCAAGAAGCTACGATGAGTTGAACATTCACGTGTTTTCGCGCAAGACCAACGCTCGTACAACCATTACGGTGAGGAACCACACGAGCTGTGCTCATGAGTGTGTGGTCAGTCCGGCTGATTGTGATTTGACCGTGCAGGACTGGGACGAGCAGGTCTGCGCGTGCAAGTGCAGGTATCCTAGCGGACCACCAAAAGAACTTGCCTGCAAAGACGGATTTAGGTATGTATGTGACCTTTTCAATCATTTAATTCTTAAAAAATGCCATTTCGAGCCTAGTGGCTCAACTCAACATTCAGCGGAGTGATGTGATTACTTCCTACAATTTACGCGATTCTGAGAATAAGCTTGCTATTCCCTTACCACGTACTAACTATTACAAAAATAGCTTTGGCTATAGTGGTGCAGTCCTCTGGAACAGTCTACCCTCAGTCGCCAGACAAGCAACATGTCTAACTAATTTCCAACGATTACTAGTTAATTCCGACACGGCATTCATGTAAAACAGGCCTTTTTTTTGTATACATAGTCTTTTATAGTAATTCATAGTTTTTAGCTTATTAGAATTTTTATGCCTGATATATATACCGTGATTAAATAAAGATGATGATGATGATGATGATGATGATGATGACTAAAAAGAATGGCTCCTGCTAGGGCTGGAATAAGGGGTGGGGGGGGGGGGGGTGTACGCTACTTTCCCGATTGCTTAGTTTTACTAAAATTCGACTTTTATAATTCTTTTTCAGGTGGAACAACCATAAATGCAAATGCGAATGTGATCGAGCGCCCGACCATTGTCCAGTCCGGATGGTAAGGATTTTTATTATTATCAGCAGATATAAACACAACAGTGGAACGGCATGATAACAGACTGCACTTTGGGAGCATCTTTACTAAAGAAAGCTTCGACAGACGGTACACGTTTTTTCCGAAATTGTCTGTTGCCTGCATTCAAACGACGTTATAGAGTGTTCACGTGCTCAAACCGTTAAATATTTTGCGGGCAAATTAAAAGAAAAAGCTATGTACATGCTTTAGACTACGAGAAAGCCTTTGGTCTAATAGCCGGCAAACAAATCAGTAATATAATGCTTTCCAAAATTCTCGAAGTTGTATCGTAGCAGGCTATTAAAGTTAGCTCTACGCTTCTAGCACATCATTAATCGAGGCATTGTGTTGTTCGTCCTGTTCAGGTTTGGAGCAATGACGTTTGCGGCTGCAGGTGTGATGGCAATGTTGTTAATGACTGTGCAAAATTAAAAATGGGAATGGACGTAAACTGCCAGTGCGTAGACGTACAGGCCATACGCGATGGCAGAAAAGGTAAAAACAAAGTACAATTTTTCAATTTAAAACACAGAAAACACTTCCAGTCGAGATTAGCTACATTGCATTTATTTGTATACCTTTACAATACAGCCCATTCTATTTTATAGAATAAACTCAATTGTGGACGCATTTTTATTGGTTCCTAGCTACCACGGTGACCTATTTTGCTTCTTATTGTATAAAACAAATAGACGTTGTGTTGTCGTGAGATCATAGAAGACGTCAAAATGTGTAAGAACGTCAGTGACTCACTCGGCTGTCACCTTGTGCATCACGTTTTTGTTCTTACCTTATTTTGACGTCATAAGTGATCTATTATTGAACAGACGCACGGCAATAAGGAATCTATTTGTTAATTGTGCAATAACCGAGAGGATTCTCGCACTCTCATTGGTCGAAAGTTATGGTTTGTGAGAGGGTACACCATGTAAAAATGTGGTTGATTTGTTACTAAGTACATTATTAAACTCAGCTTTTAAACATTGCATCACTTTGTTCAATTTGCAGCTCAATCGCGGGCCCATATGTTTATCACGCTCCTGATTGGTCAAGCGGTGCTGATTATTCTCCTTGTCTGTGCTCTGGTGCACTGGATACGGAAGAGAAACCAAAAGAACTCGGCTCATTCCCATCTCGACAGATTAGACTCATGCAAGACAAATGACGATATTTCGCCACCCTGTAAGTGTCTTAGAATATGTGCACTTCTTGTAGATTACAATAGAGGATTTTCTTTTCACAAAGAAAGAAAAAACGGGAAAGCAATGTAAGGGTTAGTTTTGTGTTATAAAATTCTCTTAGGAATTCTCGTCCTTAAGCTTGTGTTTTCCGCATTAAAACTGGGAATTCCAAACCATAATTTAAACGAAACGGGCTAAGGTAATGGTTGGGGACCGGGGTGTGTGTTAGGGGGTTAGGATTGAAGGGGGAGGCGTCAAGCTGCAAACTTAATAGTATGGAGGAAGCGGAGTTAGTTCAAAATAACCGAATCGCTTTCTTAGATAAAAATCATTTTTACGGTTTCCAGACCCATTTCCTTCAATAGTTAAAAAGTTCCATATAATATAATACGCTTACTGAGTAGTGTTCGAATGCTTTATAAAACAAAGAAAAAACAATATTTTCCACCAAAAGATCACAGAGTTAAAATGGACATGGACATAGGGGTGGATCTAGGATTTTTCTTAGGAGGGGATGCCCACTAAGGAATGACGTAAAGTTCTGACGGGCCGAGTGACGTAAACAAATTTTAAAAATACTAGTTATATTAGAAAGCCGCAAGTCATATCAGTATCATCTTGCAGTTTTATACACACTTGAAATAAATAAAGAGAAAAAAAATTATCTTCATTTACCTGGGGTGGTCAGTATTCAACAACTACTGCTTGCAAACTTACCAGATAGACTTGCAGTCTAATCGAACATTCATGGTTATTTTTTTATTGCTAAATTTTGCAGATTTAGAGGTGGCTGTTGAATCTGACTCTACGGAATCTTTGGAGGCTGGAAAGGAGTCAAGCGATGACGACAGCTGCACTGCTCCCTTGTCTCCAAAAGTACAGGTAACGGATATATAAGACCTGGATGTAATTCCAGTATCTCATGGCCAGTAAATACGGAAGAGGCTCAGGATGAAAATCAAGAAAAACTCCGTGATATTTCGACCGACGAAGAGCCATGACTTGAGACAATCATATGCTTGGATGCACATAGAAGAGGATTGCCATAACTGGTCATAACCAGTCTACGAAAAATTTACGCTTATATCGCTCCCCTCAAACTAACGCGGTAACCGAAAAGGAGTTCTATTACGTTTTTTTTTCGTGTAGTTTATAAAATTTAATCTTGAGGTAAGAATGAAATCAATGGACGTAAACGCACGAGCTTTGAGATATAAAAAGCCACTTCATTCAATGACTGCTGTAGGGGCTACCCGGCTAAAACAGCACATTATATATATATTGTTGGAGTTAATGCATGTGGAGCCGTAAAGAAAGGTTATAGTCCTTCTTTTTGACAATTGGGGATGGTTCAAACGTTTTCTTTTGAAGAAGAGTTTTACATTGCCTAAATAAGGTGTGCAATTTTCTTACACCAGATACCAATTTGAGCCATTAGCGGTAAATAGCTTAGCTTGCGGCAGTAAACAAATCTTATATACTCCCAGAAACTGTAACAATTTTAAAGTCCAGTAGTAGAGAATAGTGTAAAATGAAAGAAAACCTGCCGTGTGAACTATATTATGATTTGTAGCTGGTGTATAGCTCGTCCATACAGTTTTTTATCTTTTCCGAGAAAAGAAGTCAACGAATATTATAAAAGTTGATAAAGTGTAGCCACCGCGTATTGGGGGCAGACAAAGTAGTGGTAATATCACGCAAATTATTGTATTCCTATGTCATACTAGTAATCTCGTATCTAGCGTCTTTGTTCTTGTTGACCAACGGATGAGACACAAGCATGCGTAGTAGGTAGTCAACATTTCGTGTATTGCTGATGGTCCCATTGTGCAGCTTGACTGACATAAAGTATATGAAATAATTCATATATGAACTGCGGATGTAGATGAATGTGAGAAATGATCATCGCAGTGAATTTCCAATTTAAGCAATTGGAATAAAGAAGTAAAAAATTCAGGGATTCAACGGGATTCGAACCAGTGACCTCCGCGAACTCAATATATTGACCTCACTCCCAATGTGTGGCTTCATAGCTCAGTTGGTAGAGCATCGCCCCGGTTTCGCGGAGGTCTCGGGTTCGAATCCCGTCGAAGCAATGATTTTTTCAGGCTTCTTCCTTCCAATTGCATAAATTGGAAGTTCACTGCGACGGTCATTTCTGAATTAGCTTCTTACTTTCACAAAGAAATATTGTTACACATTTAATAAAAAAAATAAATAAATTGTACATATTGTGGCCTATTGCATACATGGTTTCGTTTTTTGGAGATTTTAATCCCAGCCTAGTGAAAATCGTGCATTTTCTTAGTCCCTTAACTTTGACAGCCTTAAAATAGAAGCGCGCTAAGTCTAAAAATAAGATGCAAATTTTTGGACACAGACAAAATAAGCGTGTTCTGAGAGAAATGGAGCGAATCGAATGTAGACGAAGTTTTCATTTACTAAAATTTCTCGCTTCATTAAAGCTTCAAATATAGTCCACCATGCTCGGTGGGTAGTACCTTGAATTTCGGATAGATAGGTGACCATAGGTGTGTGCCGCGAAGGTTCTTACCCTGACACCATAAAGAAAACGGAATTTACCCTATTTATAAGTTCCAAACTTGAAAAATGACAGTCTGTCGTCCCAAGAGAAACTGAAGACAATACTTATGCAAAATGTTTGGGTGCAAACAAGGTGTATTATGGGCGACAGAATGAAATGGCGCTTGCAATCTATAATTCATATTCCGACTGTTGTATTCCCTTGAATGGAGACGGGAGAATGAGAAAATCGCACAGAATTCGTGCTAACTGAAATCATAGGACTACATTTAAACGCAGTCCAGAATTTCGGAAGAGATTTTCCGAAACTGTTTCATAATCGCTTCATCGATTCACAGATATTTCCGGCATTTTGGGTAAGTACCCCAGCCCTGTAACCGTCGGGAAAAAACTGAATTCCCGATTGTCTGGGATTTCCCAGACTTTAGATAGAATCTGTAGCCCTAATTGAGTGGAATATTCCCGACATTAAACGTGTAGACAGATCGTCAATACAAGTCGAAGTTCTGGAAAATTTTGTTCAAGCGTTTTGAGTCAAATGTATGGAAAACTGATTGTACTGATTTTATACTGATTTTCCGTCAGAGGAGTTACAGCCCTATAAATTGATATCAAAAAGTGTGATCAAAGATAAATTTCGCCCCTTATAACATGGTAATTCCTTGACTAAGCTTTTGCTGGGGCGCCGTAAACACGTGCAAGTGTTTTGCTACTTGACAGCTAGCCTTTCATTTTTCTTGTTAAAAATTGGAACGTCGTTATTTTTAACGTGATGGTCGTACATTACGTCAAAGAAAATTTGCTATTACGTATCGATTAAGAAGAATCAATATTTCGATATGCATACGTCAGAATTCAGGAGTCATATCATAGGCTCTCGAATTTTGAGCCTGGAATTGATCGGAAGAGGCTAATATAGACTGCACTGTGTAGTAAAATGTTTCCGGTTATCAAACGATTGTATTTTAAAACAAGCCAATGTTTACTATTAAATTCCTAGAATCTATTATACGTATTTTATTCTCACGCGATGAAACAGGTGGGGAAATGGGAAAGCCCCTTGCGGTACTTTGACACAACACATAGCAGGCGTTGACTTCGTGGCTCTATTCCCTTTTTTGCCTTTTAACCTTTTGTTCTTCGCTTCTCTAATTACGTCTCGTGACTGGGTTTATTTGCTTTCGCTTTTTGGGCGTTCTCAACGGGAAGTTGGCAAGCGAAGATATTAGCAAACAGCGGAGTACTTTGAGAACACGCGGATTAACACACAGCACAGATCGCAAAGGAGTGAGCTTCTTCTGAAGAAAAACACGTCCGAGACGAAGATAACAGATCTGTTTTAAGCCATGACTGAGCTGTTAGCTTTAAATGTAAACTGCTGGGCAATTCTGGTCATCGAAGCTGCATTTCGAATCATTGGTGAGTCCAGTATTTTCCGTTTACCTGTCCTTTGATACTAATAATTTAAACTCCGAGAAACTTAACTATGAAAGTGATAACTCTCAAAAACTCACAACACTAAAACTGTACAACTGTACACCGATTATATAATGTTGAACAAAGAAGCAATGCGTGCAATACATTCACTTTCCACCGACGCAAATTTCACTGAGTAAATATGTGCGAAGGCTTCGCTCGGTTGCTCACAACATTACACAATTACCTTCCGGCTTGCTTTCTTGCACTTTAACTTTTGTTGCATCGGCCACTAGTTGATATGCGCTTTTCACAATTTTGAACTGGGTGGAAAGAAATGAAAGAAAGCAAACTCAAAGGAAAGTTTCCGCTCGTGTGTATGTACAACTATCAAGTACGTAAGCGCCAGGGAAAACTCCCTTGATTACTATTCACACATTTTGAACTTTGCTCCAATGAATCGGAACTAGCAGGCGTTAAATCGTGCTCTCGTTTTTAAATTTTTATGATTTCCGTGGACCAGGTAATCTTAAAACAGAACTAATGTCCAACGTCCGGTTCAATATTGATGTTTAAGAAAATATGGTCAATCAGTGTTGAATCGAAACCAAATTATTGACCAACGCCTTGGACATCGCCCAAAATGTTACAAAGAGCGACGCGACACACGATATCAAGATATTCAAACTAAATAACGTTGTTACAGCTGCAGCTTGGGAAGGCGAGTGAATTGAAGGTGGCAAAGCTGTACCGACACCTCCTCGCACCACCCCCCCCCCCTCACCACCCCAACCCCTCGTTTCTTCCACCCCCTCCAACGGGTCACGGTACTTGGTTTTGAAAAGCGGAAAGCTGGTATTTTTAGCCATCGAGATATCGTTTAGGGTTGAACGTGAAGAATAAAAACAGTGTCATACCGACCGCCGTTCAGACCGATCAGTCATAAAATATGAAATTCTTCAATGGTAAAAAATGAAGTGTTGAAGGGTTGAACGTGAAGAATAAAAACAGTGTCATACCGACCGCCGTTCAGACCGATCAGTCATAAAATATGAAATCCTTCAAT